>JASGXE010005051.1:0-26490 GCA_030068105.1 Sinentomon sp. SZTP_YWyxl | reverse complement strand
ATCAAAAGAGACAACACGAAGGTTGTTCAACTTCCAACTGGCTTTGCATAGTGAATATTGACGGATTTTGCTGAATTTTGGTATGAACAATACGTGATATGTTTTAGGAAGGTACACCAAATTTCATCGAATTTCCTTCACTCTAGGGTGTTCTGTGAAGAAATCTGTGTGAAAGTGTGAATTGTCATTTTGCTGCTTTTGACTTTGAAAAGCCAACTGGTGAAGGTCATCCATGAGATGTTGGTGGAAGTTTACAGGGATGCTGCCCCATCATATTCAACATTCAAAGCATGCGTGATGTGGGCAGGAAAGCCTCGAGGACGATCCACGTGACCAATGACCTGCAACATCATGTTCAGTAGAAATGATTGATCGGGTTCAGAAGCCGGTGCTGGAGAATGGAAGAGTCACCTTCAGAACAATTCAGGTCAGTCTTCTCATCAGTCTTCGATCAGTTGTTCCCATCTCACAAGACAAACTGCATGAGCAAGGTGTCAACAAGATGACAACTGATCGAAGACTGATGAGAAGGGTCTCCTGAATTGTTCTGAAGGTGACTCTTCCATTCTCCAGCACCGGCTTCTGAACCCGATCAATCATTTCTACTGAACATGATGTTGCAGGTCATTGGTCACGTGGATCGTCCTCGAGGCTTTCCTGCCCACATCACGCATGCTTTGAATGTTGAATATGATGAGGCAGCATCCCTGTAAACTTCCACCAACATCTCATGGATGACCTTCGCCAGTTGGCTTTTCAAAGTCAAAAACGTTCAGAGTCAAAAGCAGCAAAATGACAATTCACACTTTCACACATAGATTTCTTCATAGAACACCCTAGAGTGAAGGAAATTCGATGAAATTTGGTGTACCTTCCTAAAACATATCACGTATTGTTCATACCAAAATTCAGCAAAATCCGTCAATATTCACTATGCAAAGCCAGTTGGAAGTTGAACAACCTACGTATGAGCAGACAATCATGTTCAAATATTGGAGACAAATTCAGAGACAAATGCAACGATAAGAGCGATCAAATATAAATATTCAGTGGCAACATCGTCTTGCGGCCCGGCTTTAGGTTCTCATCTACAATGCTAGCTAAACTTAAATAACCTGCCTATTGCCGTGCACAGCTAAACTCAAAGCCATAATTAACTGACATGGAACGTTCATTGCAAAGGTCGGAACCGTAAATTCCCTTAAACTATCTCGAAACAAGAGCGAAAATAAATGGAAAAATGCATTTTTTGTTGGATCTGGTCAGCGAATCCGACAGCGAATCGGGACTTTGATATTGAGGTTTGGAGTAACACAGCCACAAGGGGCGGCACACCTTCTCTGGCATCATCGACGCCGGCATCCCCGTCACCAGCGCCGTCACCAGTGCCCATGCCCTGCCGGTCACCCGCGGCATCACCAGCGCCCCTGGCCTCTGACACGCTCCGCAGGGCCGTTATGCGGGCCCGATGCCATCAGGATGAACTCGTGCGGGAGCTTGAGGCGGCGCTGGAGCTGGAAGAGGCGGCAGCTGAATCAGCAGCAGTGCAGGTGGTCCTGCGGCCAGAGGAGGACCTCGGCCCATAGAGATGGTGAGTATTTAATTATTACGGACTGATTGATGTACGCATGCACAAGTCAGGAAGCGTATTATGGTAAAAACCGTTTAGGAAACAAATCAAAAAGCAAAATTTATGCGATTCGGGAAATGATTAAAAAAAAGACAGCGCAAGACACATTTAAATGATCACATGTACAATCAAAGAAGGTTTAACAGTTTAAATTGGGTTCTTTCCTACCTCTGTGTCAGGGACCACCCTTGCTTGTTTGTCTTGGCTCCGAAGACCAGATGATAATTATTTGGTTAATTATAAATGTTTTCTGTTTTATTCTTGTATTTTTACAGATTTCCGTCGGGAATGGCCTCAGTAGTGCAGCCACTCCGCCAGCAGCCGTCGCAGATTTTCTTGCGCCACTTGAGCCACCAACCAAGCGAGTCAATTTTTCTGCAGGCTCCAAAGGCCTGCAGGTTCGTAAGGACTGGCGGATATCGCCCAACACGGCCATTGCAGTGGTCCCCGATTTTTTGGAGCACGGCGCCAAATCCGTGTTTCCGACAGTCTTGATATACAGGCCAACATTCAGGTCACTGGAAAACGACGCTGAGTTCGGTGTGACAGCTCAGACATTCGTCGGAGAAGAAGTGACAGCACTCTTTTCGGCCCTGGAACAGGCTGAAGAAAGCACCGAGGCCGATGACACATTCTGGAGCTCTCCCTACGAGTACAATGACATTTTCGTCTCGAAGCGGTCGGATGGCTCCGGCGAAATCCAAAAAATGGTTGCCATTCATCGTAACAAAAAAGAATTTTTTGGAATTCAACGTCAAACATCTTGTCCGAATTCTGCAAAAGTTTGTGCACGAACACTGTTTTCCCACACCCCGAGGGGCCTGCAATGGTCATCGTAAAAGGATGCACGAACATGTCGAGCGTCGAAATTGCAACTGACTTGTTAATACAACTCGTGCCTATTTTTATTTAATTTCAGGTGCGGCGGCAGCGGGCGGGCGCAAGATTGGCATTGATCGACAAGCTTAGAAATGTAAGTACAGAATGAAATGTGCCAAAAGAAATGCAAGTACAAAATCAAATATGCCCGTAAGGCAGGCTGTCAAAAGAGTCTGTCTTACGGCGTTTAGTGTTGACAACTCTGTAAACTTTTTCAAACTTTCGTGTGAAAATAACGTGCTCTTTGGTCCTGGCGATCTGAGTGCACGGCACCATTATTGGTGGGCTACCGCCTACAACCATGGCTTTGAGTGCATCAAAGTTTACAAGTTTCGACACTTCCGCCGTAATGGAGATTCCTTTGCATTTTACAACGCACACGAAACCTGTTGACGTCTTGACTTTATAACCGTAATTTTTCGGACCACCACTGACAAATTCCAGAATGTACGAGCCAGTACCGTGCACCGCCAACTCGTCCGTCAGGTCGCCAAGGAACTCCCCCGTCGGGGGATCCTCGTCCCCTTGGCGCGATACGAACAAGACACTGTCGGTGTCAAAATATAGAACACGTTCCCCAAGCATCTCGAGGAATTTATAGAGCCGCAATCTCGCCTGGGCCGTTGTGAATGCCGCAATTACTGCATTACAGAATTCTTGGCTAGTTTTGGCCTGGTCAACAAAGATCCAATCGACCATAACCACTTCATCTGTAATGGCAGTTATGCTTTTCACCTGGGCGCAAGGGTTTAACAACAGTTCGTAGAGCCTGTGTTCATCGCGCATGAATTCGCACTTGGCCATGTTGGGTTGCTGCCCAAATTTACCCCAGAGGCTGTTGAGACAGATTTTCGCCAGAGCTCTACGACCTGGATTTTTAGCGATGTTGTTCTTGTCCAGGTTTACACCTTCTCTCTGCTGATACAAACGAAAAAAATTCATCCAAATCGCAATCAGGAGCACCAGAAGCTTCTTGTTTCAATTTCAAGAACGTATTGACATATTCAGAAAAAATACCTCCTTCGTTGGTGACAGGATCATACTTTGTGATCTGATAATGCCACACCTCGTACATCTCTATTATCCTGTACCCTTTCTCAACCGCCTTCCTCAACTCATCCGAAACCCACGTGCCGCACAGCATTCTCTCTTCGCTCCGGTGGCAGCACGGGGTCTGCTGGGCCGTGTCCGCACACGTTTTGCACAGTGGAAACAATAACTTGCCTCCTTGACGGTAAGGTAGGACAGGATGATAGAGATCACGAGGGGGTAAAACCTTACATTTGATCAAACCCTCAATCACGTCCAAGTCAGGAAAATTATCAAGAAAAATCTCCGGGTGACCGATGGGGTATTTGCCATACTTGTTCACCCATGGATACAAACTGCAAACGTCGTAATAATTAATTTTTTCACCTTCTTTACATTCATAATAACTCTTTACACAATTGGTTCTTCCACCAAAAAATGCATCGCGAGGTTCCAGAGGCAGCACCGGCTCGGGTAAAGTTTTCAGGAACGCTGCCAGCCGCTCGTCGGTCTTTTTCAGCCGGCTGAACTCGCACTCCCAAATCTCCTGTATGTTGTATCCTTGCTCGGCAAGGAAGGCCTTCTTGAGTTCTGTCGCTTCGAGCCGCGAATTCATGGTGTCTTGGTGATCTCCGCCGATCGGCTTCGTCCGCCCCTGCTGGTAGCACTTACCGCATCCATGGTAATGGCATCCTTGGAACTCCCAGACTGTCCTGGAATCCTCGTGGTAGCCGTCGGCGAAATACCTTCCGATTTTCTTTTCCTTACCTTTCTCCGAGTGTTGGATCTGTATTCCACGGCGATGCTCCTCCCACTTCAACCACTGCGTGGCTACGACGGACTGGTTGGCGGACGCCCTGTAGCCCGCGGCAGGAAGGACTGCTATCTGCTCAGGCTTCAGAAAGTTGGTGCGAAATATTTTCATGCACGAACTAGCAATCGTTATGGCCTGAGTAAATGGGCATACCTTGCCTGCCTCGAGCATGGACTCGCGAAATTTCAAGCATCCTTGTTTTAAAATCGACACATCGTCTTTACAATATTTAACCATTTCAGCAACATAGTCAAAATGTACATTACAATTATCGCCGTACCACGCCTCAAACTCTTTCCTTGCACCAGCACCCATGCTCTCCGGGTCGTATGCTTCTCGTGGGGGCAAAGTACCCGACACGTAATTTGTCTGCATAGGGCTGGCAGGATCGAATTTGTGGTTCACAATATTAAACAACTTATGAGGAAAAAATCCCTTGACAATGTTTTGCAGGCCAAAGGTTGATGGAAATTGAGAGAGCGCTGAGGTTAGACTGTCTATAAACCTGATCGATTTTTTGACTGGCCAGCAACAGTTTAATTTATTTTATGCACTCCTCTGTTCGACTTCTGACCCTCGAAAATAACGAATATCCCCTTTGAGATGACAAATCATTTATATAAATAAATAAAAATAAATAAAATAAAGAAATACATTTTAAAAGACTTTATCCCACTGTTTATTTCAGGAATCATCAATTGTCGAAGACAGTCAATCAGAATCCGCATCCAACAACGTCGAGGAATTGGAAAACGACGACCCCGAGCCTGTGCAACAAGACAAACAGGAATTACCCACACTGTCACGCATCTGGGCCTTCATATGAGAACGTGCGTCCTCTCAGCGAAAGAAAACGCAGAAAAAGCTACAATACAGTGAGGATATTGCAAGCGTTCTAATGTCCCGAGCTGTCGAGCCCATGGAAAGGTTCAATGCAGGTAGGAATGAAGCTGCAGCGTTCACCAACAAACGAACCGAAGATGACATCTTTGGTGAACTTATGGCTGCGGGAACTGCAGAAATTTGAGAATCCTTGGTGCAAACGACAAGTCAAGCTGCTGATTCAAGCAGCTTGACTTGTCGACTGGCCCAAGAACGTTTGTTGGGCCAACTGTCTGAAGCCGTGGGCGTTGCTGTGCGTCCACGAAACCACGAAAGAACATGAACCAGAGACTGATGAACGGCGCCCCATTTGGATCAGTTGGGAAAGCCTCCCCAAGCGGTTGGAGCAATGTTGATTCGTTTTTTGACTTCATGCAGCACTTTTGCAAGTTTGCAAAACCCTCAGCTGAAGAAAACGTTCTCATAATTTTGGATGGCCAAGCCAGCTATCGCTCCCTTGCGCTCATCCAACATGCACCTGAAAATGGCGTTCATATCCTTTGTCTCCCACCCCACACGAGCCATAAGTTGCAACCACTTGACTTGACGTTTTTTGGCCCACTAATTGGCCCACTTGTTCACAGAGAGATGACAAGTGGATGGACGTTTTTTGGCCCACTAAAACCTATCTTCACAGAGAGATGGACAAGTGGATGACGGATCATCACGGAGAGAGAATCACAGATTTCGAACTGTGTACAGTTTTCTGTCCTGCCTTCCAAAAGGCATGCTCGGCTTAAAAGCAGCAAACGGTTTCAAATCAGCAGGTATCGTCCCGTTCAATCCGGACGTTTTTGATGACAGCGAATTCGCACCAAGCGATCCGTTTGTTGCTGCTGAACGTCAGCATCCCTTCTGCGAGACAGCCTCCTCCAGCTCCTCTAAACGAAAGCCTTGCTGCTGTTGAAGACCATGACGATGATTCAATGGAGCCTGGTCCATCGAACTCATCTTCGTCAGGCCTGCCGGACATCTTCCAAGTTCCTTTTCAATTCGGTCAACGTCTTCTGATCTGATGAGCGTCTCCTTTGAGGAAGTGAGCCCTGCCAGCGTCAAGCGCAAAGTTAAAGTGGGACACCTCGGAAGCTCTGCAAGCACGAAAGAAAAACCAAGCCGAAGTGTTCTCAAGTTCCCCTTTCAAGCGGGCGATTGAGGAAAGGGAAGCGGTTGCGACTGAAAACATCAGAAGCGTTCCGAACCGTCCAAAAAGGGTGACCGTGTTTGCAAAGGAAAGGAAAAACCTCGCAGTCGCATTATAACCAACACGTCTCCACCTCGCCCTCAACAAGAAAGTTTTTTTGCTTGGTTAGCTGGATGAAATATGTGGAACCACCAAACGAAGACTGGATTCAATGTTCGCGAATTCGGCGTGGGCTCACGAAGCTTGCACAGACTACTCCGAGACTGACTCCTTAAACATTGGGCCATCTGTTTGTGATAACTGATAACTGTTCGTAGACTTTCAGAAAATGTGGAAAAGGCATGACTATTCTCAGGAAAACGACAGCAATCAATTACAAAGTCTGATTAGGCGGCTTTCTAAGCTATTTAGGAAGAATATTGTGACTGGGCATACGCAGGTACCCGAATCAAACGTTTACCGACAACTTATCTACCCCATTTATTTTGATCACGCATATGCTGCTTCGAACTGTTCTTATGCATATAAAAACCTCTGAAGGTTTTAAGCTTTGATTTTACTTTTTTCCTGGCGCTCTTCTCTTTTTTCCTGGCGCTCTTCTGAGGCGCGCATATTTTTTATGGCGCTCCTCTCCTTGGAGTGTATATTTTTTCTGGCTTTAGTCTCTGAGGAGCGAATATTTTTTATGGCGCTCCACTCTATGTGGAGAGTATTTTATTTCTCTCTCCTCTCTGAGGAGCGTATAATATAAAACTTGCGGTAAGCGGTTGCCACTCGTCGAAACAAAAACAAACTGTCGAATTTCACGTCGAATATTGTGTGGGATCGGATAGTAAATTTTTGAGAAACACTGTCTTGCCTGACCCCGAAGGGCCTGCGACCGTCATTGTGAATGGATGACAAAACATTTTCCTCGCGTTCTCAACAGCGAATGAACCAGTTTTGCAAAACACGTTTGCATTCAAAGCCAAGTCAAAAGAAGCTTAAAGTTCATGTGTAATTTCATGTGAAGAAGTCACCCCTGAGGGCCCGCCATTGGATTCGCCCATATTCCACAGCAACGGTCGGTGCATTAGAGGACCTTGGGGAACATGACCCTGAAGGGCCTGCGACCGGACCTGTCGGACCCTGGCCACTTGTTTTGTCCCCGCTCACGGTACGATCAGAGCTCCGCCGAGTGCTGACGACACTAAACATGAATCATATCGAGCAGCGGGTGGTGATACAGCCCACGCGAACGGTGGCAATGGTTTCTATGGGCAGAGATTTCTGTAGAGCACAGGTAAGCTATGTTCTGTAATTTTTGTGAGCATTACGGGAACTGGGAAATGATTAGTGTCCGCATTTGCAGTCAATGGGAACTGGGAAATGATTAGTGTCCGGATTTGCAGTCTTTTTGAACATTTGTTAAATACCCCATATCGACATCACGATAAAACACCTGGTATTTCTGGTTCTTCCGATCACTGAAGCAGGTACCGAGATTGGCGGGGCACCGTCGACGACCATCGACTTGAGAGAATCAAAATGGACAAGCTGAGAAACCGTAGAATTGATGGTGATACCTTTGCACTTTACAATGTATTTTATCTTTCGCTGATCAGTCACGAGACCCAAAAATTCTCCGGTCCTGATTTTCAAGCCGTGGCTTTCAGGACCTCCCGTAACAAATTCTTCAATCTACGAACCGGTGCCGAACCTTACAAGTTCGTCCGTGAGTTGGCCGAGGAAATCATCTGTGGGCGGGTCTTCATCACCAGGACGGGAAACATAAATCACGGAATCCGTATCAAAGAACGAGCCGCGCTTAGAAATTCTTAGAAATTCCAAGAAGCTGTGGAGATGAAGACGTGCTTGTCGTGTATTGTAACAGAACGGCTGGACGAGCGGTACGTCTGACGCAAAAGTCCAGCACGCCATAATGCAATCCAAGGACGCCGCTGACACTCCTTTGACTTCTACGGATGGATCAAGAAGCAACTCGTACAATCTCTTGGGGTCTGAGAAACTCGCAATGTGCCAGGTTTTCTCTGAGTAAACCCATAGCGAACAAGAGTGAGGGAATTGCACCGCAAAATCCTGCTGCAATACTAGAGCACATGTTAGCTCCTGCTGACACCACCCAAAAATTTGATAACACAGATAGATGGGCAGTGAGATGAACAATGAAACCATTCTGGTAGTGATGAACCCTACGAACCAAGGAATGACGAAAGCCAATCAAACACCCCGGGGGTTAAACCCTTTTTTTGGGGGTTTGGAGGGCCCCCAAATTCCCCAACCCCAAAGGCCGGTTTGGGGCCCTTGGGGTTTTCCCCCAAGGGGGGGCCCGCCGGGCCCTGGCCACCTTTTTTTCCGGGGGGGGGCCCCGGGCCCCCCAAAAAAGGTTTTATGGGGGGTTTTAAACCCCCGGGGTTTTTTTTTGGGGAAAAGGGGGAAAAAGGGGTTTTTGAATTTTGGGAACCAAAATTGGGGTTTTTTTTTGAAAAAAAAAAATTTTTCCAAAAATTTTTTTTTTTTTAAATCCCCAAAGGGAAAATTCCCCGGTTTTTCCCCAAAAAAAACCAAGTTGGGGGGGGGGCCCCCCCCTTTAAATTTAAAAAAAAATTTTTTTTTTGGGGGAAAAATTTCCCCCTTTTTTAACCTTTGGCTTTGGCCCCCAAAAAAATTTTCCCCGGGAAACCCCCCTTTTAAAGGCCTCCCAAAAAAAAAGGGGGGGCCCCTTACCAAGGCGGGAAAAACCGGGAAAAAGGGGCGGGCCCCTTTAAAACAAAATTAAAAGGTTAATAAAAATTTTTTAAAAAAAACCCAAGGGGGGAGAAAAGTCCCCGGGAAAAAAAGGGGGGGCCCCTTTGACCAAAGGGGCCCAAAAATTTCCAAACCCGGGTTTTTCCCCAAAGGTTTTTAAAAACCCCCGGGGGGAAAACCCCAAAACCGGTTTTTAAGGAAACCCTTTCCCCGGGAAAAAAAAAACCGTAAAAGGGGTTTTCCCCCCCAAAAAATTTGAAACCCCGAAAAGGGGGGAAAAGGAAAAAAACCCCGGGGTTTGAACCCCCCGGAAAAAGGAAAAACCCCCCCCAAAAATTTTGGGGGAATTTTTTCCCCCCCTTTCCCCGAAAAAAAAAAAGGGCCCCCCCTTCCAACCGGCCGCCGCCCTGGCCCGGGCCCCCCCCCCTTTCCCGGCCCCCCTTTGGGGACCCCCCCTTTCCCCTTTTGGGGCCCCCGGGCCCCCACCCCCCCGGGGCCCTTTTGGTTTCCCCAAAAGGGGGGCCCCCCCCCAAAAAACCAATTTTTAAATTGGGGGCCCCCAAAAGGGAAAAAAAGGGGGGGGGAAAAAAAAAGGGGGGGGGGGCCGGGGGAAAGGGGTTTTAAAAAAACCCCAAAAAACCGGGTTAAGGGGGGGGGATAAAAAAAAAAAAATTTTTTTTTAAAAAAAATTTTTGGGGGGAAAATTTAAACCCCTTTTTAAAAAAAATTTTGGGGTTTTTTAAAAACCTTTTTTTTTTAAAAAAATTTTCAAATTTTAATTTTAACCTTTTTAAAATTTTTAAAAAAAACCAATTTTTTAAGGTTTTAAGGGGAAATTTCCGAAAAAAAAAATTTGGGGTTTTTAAAAAACTGGAAAAAACCCCAAAAAAGGGGGATTAAAGGCAAAAAAAAAAACCAAAAGAAGGAAAAAGGGGGGGGAAAAAAAAAAAAAAAAAAAAATTTTTAAAAAATTTTTTTTTTTAAAAAAATTTTTTTTTTAAAAATTTTTTTTTTTTTTTCCCTTTTTTAAAAAAGGGGAAAAAGGGGTTTAAAATTTAACCAAAATTTAAAAGGGGGTTAACCCCCCCCCCCTTTTTAAACCCCAAGAAACGCCAACACTGCCATCTTGCGGATAAGCACAGAACAAAGCATGCAGGTGCGCAGAATCAAGCATGCATGTTCGACTTTGTTACAATGGCGCGTGTTCGAATATCGAAGAACAGAATGTGTTGGGTCGAGTTCTGCCTTTCATAAAAGCAGCAAATGACGTCCAAATGCAATGATTTTGGTGTTTTTGGATAGCTGAAAGCTTCATCTAAAACTTTTCCACAGACCGTAACCATGTTACAACGGAAAAATTCGCGCAATTGTTGAAAATATGTGCGCGGGACCCAACATTTTATCGCGTCTTTACTTCCAACACTTTCATTACCGGCGTGATTTTGAAGTTTTATTCACGAAAAGTATGAGATTTTTATGCACATGAGGAATCGCCTATCTTTCAGCTTTCCACCACAAGAAGAAACATCAAAATCCGCCACTTAGTTCATGAGAAATTTTAGTTTCCGTTGCCAGCGTACAGCCATGGCGCAGCGTTCCGGCACACTCGCATTGTTCCGAGTTGGCCCAAGAACCGAACCGAGTGCCATCTGGCAGAGAATCGCATGAACTAAATTCCAGGCAGAAATTCGGCCTCATCTGCAGCAATGTTGCCGCCGCCAAGTTGAACCACTACCTGTTTAAAGCGTTTTGGTTTAACGGTTGTTTTAAAAGTTGGAAATATTCATTCATTGAACGTTGTACTCGGAATTGTCAAAAAGATAAGGACAGTTTTGTGTTGTGTGTAGGTATATTGCGGTTGTGACATGGTTTGTAGTTATGAAATAGCGTGTTATCAGGAAATACACAAGAAGTTGTGATGTGTGAAGTCAGAAAAGTGGTTTTGCAATCAGCAAGTGAGTTGAAATGTGAAATTCGACATGGTCTCCCCTCTTTCTGCTGGTTTTAGCAAGCTTTTCGGTTTTACACTTTCACCTACTCTCTCTTTCGGTTCTTCAATCTTGTTTTTTTTGGTTCTTCAATCTTGTTTTTTTTAACAAAAAGTGCATTTTGACCAAACATTTTGAGAGTGTAACTTTCAACAGTTTGCATTGCTCAGATTTCTTCAGCTGGTGGTGACAGATCACCTCCAATTCTTTTTGGTCAGAAATCCCTTGGGAATCATGCTCGTGTGAAACGTACTCTTTCGAAGATCTTTTCTTGATATGCTATTGTACCAAACTGATTTTTTTACCAAACTGATTTTTTTATCTTTTTCTTTTGCAGCAGAACCAACAGCACCTTCCAACAACAGCTGCAGGTGCAGGTTCACCGCCACGTTCACCAACCCACCACTCACCAACACCAACACGTGATGATGGTGGACCAGCTGCTGATGAGGTCAGCGATCAGCAACAGCAGCCTGATGCAGAACAATTCCCATCGTTTGCACACATATTGGCCAAACGGCCACGGCAGCTGATAAATCTCTTCTCGACCTGGGCGTGCCCCCTCATGTCGTCTTACATGTCACGCGGATGAGGAGGGGGCAGGTGGAAGGCGGCCCACAGTACAGACAACGAGGAATGAGGCGTGGCCGGGTAACACCACCGCCGGAAGCTGCAGCAGCTTCCGTGGGGTGTCCGCCTCTGGAAACCCCCAGACGTATCGCTCAACCTGAACCCGCTAAGCGACATGTAGTTTTCGAGGACTGGGTCGTCGCAAAAAATCGCGATGACAAGACAGTTTTTATCGGCAGAAACAAGGATACAGGGTATGTACCTACTATGTTTACAAGGTCATTTCATTATTCGTTCATCTTTCTCTTGTGTGCGTGTGTGGGTGCGTGCGTGTGCGTGTCTGTTAATTTAGCAGTTTGTGTGTGTTTTTCTGTCTCTCAATTAAGGAAGAACCACCAAGATTAAAGAACAAACCTGTTTTGCCACAGACGGAAATGCTGGTTCTCTCTACAAGACCACCAGAAATTGGAATTTGAACACCCTTTCATTCATGTTGAAGTTCTTTGCACTTTTCACGTGGCAGCACACCAGTGATGGTAGCACATCACATGGAACCAAAATAGTGATACCTAATGATGTTATGATAATGCAACGTCAAACATCAAATTCTGGAAATCAAAATGGAGTGTGGAACTCATTTATTTTGGAAAACCACCATTTAACAAAAAACCTTTTTGTCCAATCCTCTGTTGTGCGATGTAAAGTAAGAAACGCGCTATTGCAATAAATGAGTTGAAATGTGAAATTCGACATGGTCTCCTCTCTTTCTAATTTCCCAGCTCTCTCTTTGGATTCATCAGTCTTGTATTTTTTCGCAAAAGGCACATTTTGACGAAACATTACATGAGTGTACGGTTAACTTTCAACAGTGTCAATAGCTCAGTTTGCTCCGCTGGGTGAGAGATACCACATTCGAAGCCTTTTTGGTCAGATGTCTCTTGGGAATCATGCTCTGTTACACGTACTCTTTGGAAGATCTTTTCTTGACACTACTGCAGAAATTGTTTTTTATCTTTTTGCAGCAGAGTCAACAACGACCTGATGCTGTAGCTAAAATCAACGGTGATGATGATTTTTGAATCCTACTGCTGTTGGGAGACGATTCTGATCCATTGGCAGCTCCACAACCAGATCAGCCTCCAGCAGCGGAACCACGTGAACAATCACTGCAGCCTGAAGCTGAGCAATAATTGCCATCCTTGGTCAGCGTGTTGGAACGTAGGCCACCACAGCTCACCACCGCTGACAAGGCGCTTCTAGATCTGGGCGTGCCCCCCTCCCACGTTGTAGCCCACGTCATCCGGGTGGGGAGGAGGCAAGTAGCAGGTGGCCCAGAAACACGCAGGCGCCATTTGAAGAAGGATGGACCAGCATTGGCAGTTCCGGAAGCTGCAGCAGATGCCGACGGCTGCCCACCTTTGAGCAGTCCCAGGCGCCGAGCGCAACCCGCAGCGGCGAAAAAGGAGGTAGCGATCAGGTATTGGATAGTCACCAAGAGCCGAGACGACAAAAGCGTATTCACGGGGATAAACCGGGAAACGGGGTATGTCGGCAGGATCATTTCATTGTTTTTCATCTTTCCCTTGTGTGCGTGTGTGTGTAGTGTGCCTGTTAACAGAGCAGTTTTCGTATGTGTGCGTGTCTTTTAATCAAGGACGAACAACAAAGAAACAAGAACAAACCTGTTTGCCATAGTTAAAAAGGCTAGTTACCTGTAGCACTGGAAAAGAAAAAAAATTGGCATTTGAATAGCCCTTCATACTGATGTTCTTTGCACTGCGTGGCTGCAGTGATGGCATCAGAAAGGAACGAAAAAAAAATGTGAAAAAATGATGTCATGATGCATCAGTTGTCAAACATCAAATTCTGGCAATCAAAATGGAAGCAAAACAAAAGTCAGTTCGTGCTCAGGGAGAGTGTTGGGGCGATGCATCCTTCTCAGAGGGAATGCAGGCACTGAAATATTAAATTATCCAAATCTGTCGGATGTGGATCTGTCAAAGATCCTCATCTGTTTGGGTTTTGCCTTCCTCGTCTGTTTGGGTGTTGCCTTCCTCATATGTTTAGGTGTTGCGTTCCTCATCTGTTTGGGTGTTGCCCTCGCCATCTGTTTGGGTGATGCCTTCCTCATCTGTTTGGGTGTTGCCTTCCTCATCTGTTTGGATGTTGCCTTCATCTGTTTGGGTGATGCCTTCCTGATGTTTGGGTGATGCCTTCCTCATGTTTGGGTGTTGCCTTCCTCATCTGTTTGGGTGTTGCCTGCCTTCCTCATCTGCTTGGGTGTTGCCTGCCTTCCTCATCTGTTTGGGTGTTGCCTTCCTCGTCTGTTTGGGTGTTGATTCAAAGTCTTTTTGTTGAGAAATACCTTGGGAATCACGCTCTGCTACACGGACTCTTTGGAAGATCTTTTCTTGACTTGCTCTAAAAATTGATTTTTTTCTTTTTCTTTTGCAGCAGTCAACAACTGCCAGCTGTTGCTGCAGATGCAACCACGACACACATTGATCCATTTTCGGATGCAGCACTGGCATCAAATGGAAATGACAATCCAAATCAAGTTGATGGGGATGCTGGACCATCGGCTGCTCCTCCATCACAGCACCAACCACCAGCAGCTTCACCCACTCAACACAACCATGCAGAACAATTCCCATCACTGGAGAGTATTTTGGCCAGAAGGCCGCCGCAACTCAGCAGGGCGGATAAGGCACTACTGGATCTGGGCGTACCACCTCATCTGGTAACGCACGTTATCCACTAGAGGATAGCGACTATATACTCCGTCATCGCAACTCTGTTTTCGTGCAAATTGGCTGCAAATAAATTGTGTTTTGCTTGTGGTTACGTTAGAATACATTATTCTAACCTATTCTAACCTAACCTAACCTTACCTAACCTCAAGCAAAATATTGACATGTGCAGCCATGGCACGCAATCGCGACTCCAACCAAAAAGCATTGGGAGTCGCTATCCGCTTGTCGTTATCCGGGTGAGGAGGGGGCAGGAGGAAGGTGGCCCGGACACACGGCAGCGCCATCTGAGGAAGCACGGGTCAGCGCTACTAGTACCAGAGAGGCTTCAGCAGCTGCTGTCGGCTGCCCATCTCTGACCACACCCAGGAGACGAGTGCATTGAGTGCATACCTCGTTGAGTGCAACCACCACCGGCGAAAAGGGAATGCACAATAGAGGACTGGATAGTCCACAAGAACAGAGCCCTTCACGTCCACTGATGTTCTTTGCACTGCGTGACTGCAGTGATGGCATCAAAAAGGAACGAAAAAAATGGGAAAAAATGATGTCATGATGCATCAGTTGTCAAAAATCAAATTCTGGCAATCAAAATGGAAGCAAAATAAAAGTCAGTTGGTGCTCAGGGAGAGTGTTGGGGCGATGCATCCTCCTCAGAAAGAATGCAGGGACTGAAATATTCAATTATCACCAAGCAAAAATGGGATATTCTAGCCTGGTCCTGGTTTTACAGTTGCATTATGTGGGCATTCAAGAAAACGGGATGGAAAGAGGAGAGTGTGGGGTAATGTCGAAAATGCGAAAAGTGGCCCTTTTTAGACTTCTAATAATGTCTCTGGAAATCAAGTGTGTTCCCCTGTGCAAGTGTTAAGCTTACATCTTTCGTTTTCTTTCTAATGTCAAAAAACATCAGTGGTTTTTCCAATGTGGTGGCGAGGCAGAAAGAAGTTGTGGTAGCAGGGGCAGACAGGGGAAGAGTACAGCAATGGCATCCCAGATGCAAAACGCAGAAGCAGGTCACAGGGATTGACAAAAATCCAATCCAATGACGAAAATTGCTCAGTATAATTTAACAACAGCCAGCAAGCCCCTAAACAGTAATGCATAATGCCAATGCCAAATATGGGGCAAGTTGCCAACGAACGCAAATAATAAAATAATAGGATAAACAGATACCATGCTTACACCAAAGGGATGCTTGACTGAATAAAAATTTAAGTCAAGCAATCTATGTGCAGGAATATGGACGAATTGCTCGCGTAAAGAGAATAGGCACAGCAACTCTTCTCATTTCTGACAATAGTATTCGCAACGCGGGTACCATTCTTGCACTGAATGAAGACGATGACCACCGCCAAGAGAAATTTGAGATTTTCATGGAAATAAAAATTGCTCAGTATAATTTAACAAAAGCCAGCAGGCCCCTAAACAGTAATGCATAATGCCGAATATGGGGCAAGTTGCCAACGAACGAAAATAATAGATAATAGGATAAACAGATCCCATGCTTACACCAAAGGGATGCTTGACTGAATAAAAATTTAAGTCAAGCAAGTAGTAGGCAATGGTGCTTGGGTGGATGTTTTGCAGTGTTTTCATTTAAAATTTGACAACTCACAGGATGGCTTGTCACGGCACACTTGATGCACAGAGCTTCAAAGATGCAGATGCGTGAAGAATGAGGTGGGTGTAACCAAGCATGGCTTCCATATAGCGGAAGGACTTTCACAGTGATCATCTAGTGAAATTTTATTAGAGTAAACTTATATTAACATCTTAACAACGTTTGTACTTTACCATCCTAGCGTCTCTGCAGAAGGGTGGTCCTAAGAGGGTCGGAGCTGTGTGCCACCACTCCAACTGGGTTGGCAAGTTTTTGCCTGAAATTTAGGATGTGGATGCCATCGAATTTTAGGATGTGGCTGTCACTTTGTTGCTGTGGGAGGGGGTCGCCGCAACCCCAGATCAGCCATCAATCGAAGTGAACTTGACCTTTTATTGGGGTGTTGACCTTTTATTGGGGTGTTATATCAATCAATCAAGTGTGGAGGAAAGAAACAGTACGACAATTTTCCAAACACATTCCCACTTTTTCAACCCACTTTTTCTGGCTTTTCCTTCCCTTTTCAGCTGAATGAGAATATTCAGATTATCATGGTAACAAAAACGACTTCCCGTTTTGTCAACAAACGATTTTGGATCTATCAATGGTGTAGACTCATTGCACCTTCAGCCAAATTTATGGCTTTCAATTATGGTGAGGTTATTCCCGTCACCAACACGTCATCTTTGATTTCTGTCAGATTTCTGACACAACTAATGTCACCAACAACTGCTCCCTCTGATTTGTGACTTGGCTTTTTTTTTCATGGCTTTTTGGTGAGTGATTTGGTCATCGTTCATCATTGACCATTCTTAGCATTGGCCCTTATTGGTCATTCTTTGCCTGCTCTGTGGCCATTCTTTTCACATTCAGTACACAGACCATTCTATGCTCATTATTTGCCCATTCTCTGACCTTTGCCATTCCTTGCAGAGAGTTCACTGTTATTGTTGGCCTGTGCCCGGCATATTTTGAATTTGAATATGTTTTGAATTTGAATATGTTTGACCTTTTGTGTTTTTCCCTTAATCCTCTTTACTTGTAAAACCGATCTGCCAGAAACACCGGCACGGGGGAAATGCACAAATTTACCATCTTCGGGTCATCCATCACCACCACGGTCCAATTCTTGGTTCTCGGAGCGTAGAGACGGGCAGTGCAGGACGGACTTTGCCATGTCCTGCAAACAAATGCGGAACAAAAATTCTTTATCAAAACCGGATTCACACGAGCCAGGGATTTACCAAGCCGGGTCACGTTGCTCCCGTTGACAATACTCGTATCTGGTGAAAGCTACATTATTGCGGAATTATGGCATCCCTTTCCCGTCACCCCTCCCTAGGCCTATCATCTTTGTTGACACTATACCTTCATCTGTTCTTTCCCTAAACAAAGGTGGGTGAGGGTCCAATAACAAAGCTCTGGGAAATAGATTGAAGTGAGGGAAAACTAGAATGGCTTTAATGGGTTCACCAGGAAGTACGCAGCATGTCAATTGCGGACCCCATCCAAATTCGGGGTAGGCGTGACAGAATGAACCACATCATCTGCTTTTGTGTCAAAAACCTGTGACCTGCTGCCCAATGGCAACTGTGGGTCAGCGTTTATTAAGATGGCACCTGGAAGCTTGGTAACCGACAGCAGCGGTCATCCATCGGCTCCGGTCAGCTCATTTGGCGATTGAACGTGGTCCGAGAAGGTTTGGTCTTTACAAGCTTCAGTATGCCAGGTGTTTCTTCGAAGTAGCCGAAAACGGCAGCGGCAGCGCGGTGTCGGCTATGTTTAAGCATGCCCGTGGGCAATATTTATACGTGCCCAACAAATACACGCATTTATTGTGAAAACTGTCTAGAGGAATTCCAGACAGCTCGTCTCATCCGAACGCCGCATTGCACGGTCTGCACAGTACTAAGCAGTACGTTTTTACCCACAATTTGCTTTACCTATTCTTTTTATTCAGCTTTATCACACATACGAATGATGACTAATTCAAACGATTGTTGGCAAATAAAGCAGAAATTACAAGTGTTGTTGCAGCGAGATGTTTCGGAAATACATTTACATCAGTAATTTGTAAAACCATTTCAGGATGAAAAATGTGTGTGATCGCATCCATCGATTGAACGTCTTACGACAGATCAAGAATTACCTGAAAGCACTGCGTTCTTCCCAGATGCATACAACGAAGGGGGATGATACACTTCCCCCTTCGTTCGATGCCCACCAGGTCATTTAAGGTTCATACATGGCAGTTCGGAGAGCCCTTGTTAGGGACTATTTCACATGAAAGAGGTAGGCCCCAGACGGTGTTGTGTGTAAGAGCTCCGATGACGCCGGAAGTCGTTTGGTATGCATTCGGGCATTTTTGCTGCTGTGCTTTACTGGTTCGATGGTTACGTTCTTCATTGCGTCCTGCCCTGTTTTTGTCCTTTACAGAGACTCTTCTCTTCTCTTTGACCTGAGGAGGAAGAAAACAGCGATGGATATGTGCTGGCTTTGAAGCAGTGGTGCGGCTAGAATGTCAAAGATTACAGAGTTGCTCTGCCAAACCAGTCTTGCAGTCAGTAATGGGTCTGACTCACGCAGTCATCTCTCCAACAGTCAGGTGACTCCTGCTTCTGTCACGATTGACCTGCTTCGTTGTTGCGCTCAAGATGGATACTAAGCAGAAAGCAGTCTCACTGGTTGTCCTCGGCGAATCGTTTCGATGTGAAGATCATTTCATAATATTATTGTTGCGGCTGACCATTGGAGGACTGTTTGTTTCTCACCCGTTGAATCCTACTCGACAAATATCATTGGAGCTCTCATCATGGCGGAGAGATCATGACGGGGGTAACGCTAACTCCGAGCTGCGAGGTAAATTTTTGCCATCTGCTCCAATGGAAAAAAATTACCTCGCAGCTCGGAGTAAGCGTTAACCCCGTCATGATCTCTCCGCTGTCAGTGAAGTACACATCGGAAAAACATACTAACTCCTGCTTTCCCCGCAATTTTCTCATGAACTACTCACCGAACCATACACCTCCGACACAAAACAAAAGATGCGGAGATTTCACTGCACGTCGCAAATTCTTCTTATATTTCAAATCCTCGCGATCCATCTAATTTTTACTCGTAGATTCGAAAATGAGCATTCGATCTTTAAAAACTGGGTTTGGCGTTCAAACAAGATTTGACAAAATCATTCAGAATGAAACATCCATATCTCACATGCTTATGATTCGACGGGGCAACTGTCTCAACTGAATTTGAATAAGGCGATTGCATTACGTTCCTCGACGGAAGAAGTGCTGAATTGCAAGCAGCAGCACTCAGCGAAGAGTTCAGAAACGACATTTCGCAATTTGACTTGCTCAGTATTTGTGGATTCAGATTGAAAAAAAAAGTGGAATGGCCTTTTTTACATCCAAAATATGTAAATTTCTTGTTGATCCGAGACTATTTTGTCAACAGTTAATGGCAATTCCTTTCCAGATCAATTTTATCGCAAGTCTATTTCACTAAGGTTTCTGTGAGATTAGAAATGGCATTTGAGGGTACGATCGCAAACACGTAGTTGAACCACAGCATGTTGTATTTGACCATTTTTCTGTGGTGAAGAAATGAAAACGTCTGCATACTGCAGCAAAAGACAAAGCTATCGCCACAATATTTCACAACTTGAATATTCATACATTACATCCCCAACAACCGTGCTGTTGTTTCTCCAGGAATGGAAACATCATGCCGCAGCTCAACGGTTGATTCGTGACGTTCTGCCCAGACTCAACGGCGATCAAATTGAGCTGCAGGTGTGAGCTCTTCTGCAAGGTGTCCTCGAATTATCTGGTCTGCAAACATTCGTGCAGAAGCCTTCAAGGAAATCCATTTCATAGCTCCAGTTCGTCAGCACAAGCTTTTGGAAACTTTTAGGAGAGAAAAAACTCGCCACCAAGCAACGCCGAGTTATTGCACGGAGGCAAGCAAAATTCTCACCTTCCCACGATTGTTGATCGTCTCGGATGGAATGCATTCAGATGAGAACAAATCACACCGCTGTAACGACGGCCTCATGTTGGCACATGGAGATTTGCACTTTGAGAGACTTGGAGCTGAAACCAAAAACTACACTTTCACAAAAATGAGGGTGCTGGCCGATTTCGTACTGAAAATCAGACTGCGAATAAAGAAGATTGAAACTAATGCTTTCTGGTTGTCTGCAACCCGACAGGTATCGAATATTAATAAATTCAGTCAATGACTCAGTGGGATCAAGACAAGTTTGAGCACTGAAGAGGGGAGTGCCAAGCCATTGGTTGTTCTTAAAATGCATCAAGAGCAAGATGCTGACATAATCCCTCTTGCCATTTGCCGGGCACTGGAGAGAGATGACGACCAAACCATTTCCTTTGCTAGGAATGTCAAGAATGTCCTCCAAAAATGCTGGGCGAAGTGTGTTGGAAGTGTTGCAGTGGCAACTCTTTGAAGTCCAAAAAATACGCCATCCTCGTTACCACTTTTGGAAGATGTTCAGAAGTTCAATAAGTACCTGGATGACCTGGACGAAGTCTGTAGAAAGTTACTCGATCCTGCAGAAATTGCTAGAACCCAGATGCTGTCGCAGGTTACACCCAAGCCGAAAGCAAAGAAAAGATTCACCACCCGATGACAGGGCAACAGCCGCAAACTGCTGCGCACGGGAGACGCGAGTCCCGTCAGAGGCGCCACCTTGTGCCATGACTGCAAGGTAGCGTCAAATCGTTAAGTCTCATATGGCAGAAATATTGTTATGCAGGGTGGTCCAAAATTACTCGGAACTACTTCGTCGGTAGCTTCCTGGGGTGGTTTCTGACAGAACATGTACGAGTGCCTTTTTTCTTTTTTTTTTGCTTCGTTTTCTATTTTTTTGCACTTTGTTATTTCCATGCCTCCACATATTGAGTAACGAATAAGGCAGGGATGATCATGTCGGTGTTAACAGGGTTGGTCTATTCCTTGACGCGTGGACTTCACGTCCTGTGCCCTTACAGATAAAGTGGGGCTCTATCATTACATGTCTCTTAAGAAAAATAATCTGAATGCGCCTCGATGGAAATGAGAAACACAACGCCAGAGTTTCATGTCTCATCGAACAATGGTTTAGCGAGGTGCTTCGGTTCCATGCACCTTGAAAAATTCGCCCACTCCTTGCGGGGGTTTCGTTTAATTAATTTGAGATCCGAAGGCAGTGTCAATGCATTGCATCAGATGGTATTGATTTTAACGATCGAAGCAACATCGTTCAATGCTGGCTCGTCAGTGTTGCATTGGACATCTTTGAGATCGGTAATATGTGCTGTTCTAGCTATAGAGAGCTGTATGCTGAACGATTCCCTGGACGGCGCGTACTTAATCGCAAAACATTTCAGCGAGTGCATGAACGTTTGCGCCAAACCGGCCAATTTGCATCACCCCGCAGCGATGCTGGCCGGTCTCGCACAACCCGCACCTTATACCCTGTTTACCTTTACCCTTATACCCTACCCTGTTTCACACATGCTTACAGTTGGCAACAGTTACTGCAGTAAGTACTGTAGTAGGCAAACACTGGTGTAAACGATTTCTCAGGTTTTTGATATGACGTGGTACTTTAACAGCCTACTGTACGAGTAAAGAGGCCTTTTCAGTAGGCCACTGAAGTAGGCAAGGTTTGGCTACTGCAGTAGGCTGTTCACGTGCGTCGGTGAGAAATAATTTTCATACGTTGTACTCAATTTTTCCCAGACACCATCGACTCTTTTCATCTCTTTCAAGCTACAGGGTGTTATTGGGTAAATGTAATAATACGTCGTCAGTTGAAAATCGACTTTATTCGTCATCGCACTGCTGGTGATGTCATCTGGAACAAGCAGCGATGGGGGTGAGAAAAAGAGACGTATGGACGATCTCGAAGGAAAAATTTTCACGGAGGGACGTTTGGAACAGTTCACTGGAGAAATTGCGTAAAAAACCGGAAGAAAGCAGTTATTTATGCGGAATGGCCATCCAAATGACAGACATGGGCTAGACAGATATGAGGCATTTCAAATGACATTTGTCACATATTGAAATGAGGACTGTGCAAAATGAATCTACCAACAAAAGCCTTGTCAGTGCACATAAGAACATAAAGATAGATGTAAACGCTTTTTGCTATGCGTACAGCTAAGAAATCTGGGAAAACGACAGTGAAAAACATTGCCTCGGAGTCGGTCGTGCCAGAGAGAACGTTGGCTATCCCTGCAAATGTGTGTTGGCCTCTTGCTTTGAATATCGACAGACAGTGCTTTTTTTTGCTCTGAATTTTTCCGCTTGAAACAAATACTGCAAACACAGGTGAAACCAACGAGATATCGATAAATGAAGAGTGACCGGGGGGCGGGACCTCACCACTTCGAAATGCAGACATTGGAGGACTTGGCCCTAACCACCTTTTGGTGGGCACGGAATGAGTTTTTTGATGAGTTTCAATTGATGCAAACACCGTTTCAAAAATCGCTCGACATGGCCAAGTTTGTAACCGCTCCAGGCAATCATCACTTCACTTGATTGATAGCCAAGGAAACGCGGAATGCGCTCAATCGAATAATTTCCATGAACTTACAGGCAAATGCATGTAGCCATAACAGGCAAATAAGTGCGCCTTTGAAAATATTGCATATTTTAATGTTCCTTGTCAACAGAGTGAACTGCTCTGTTATTAAAAATTTTCTGCTGTAAGGTGTGATCGATCTGTGAGAAAGTTCTAGGTAAATGTATTTTCTTTCGATTGACACCAAAATCACCTTTTTGATGACTGTTGAGCCCCAGAATCTGTTGCCGAAATGTGCGAATGTTCTCCAAATTTGAAGAAAAATGCGCGTCCATGCAACATTGCACGGTCTTTCATGAATATTTTTCCATTGCATTGACAGCTCAGTTGCCGAAAATTTCGAGGAATCTTTGCACTTTTAGGAGACACCAAAAACGTCGAATACGTCGAAAACGTCGAAACGCCATTTTGGTTTTACAATCGATTTTCGACATTGCAAAAAACGTTTACTCATTTACTTTACATTGCGCACTTCTTCCTTCTGCCAACCAAGTGGCGAACCCATCCACCAGACTGTTGATACAAGCTGCTTCGTCCATTATCTCTCCACTTAAACACATCGTTGGTATTGACAGACACCTGACAAAAAGACTGCAACACGCAACACACACGGCTGAGACGAATGGTTTTGGTTTTCGTTCGCAGTGTGCACGCAGCTGCGCGCTTCCGATCAGAGGCGGTTCCGATTGGATCATGCCTTGATTGGATTCGATGTAATTTCAGTTTTGGAAATGGCTCGGCCGGGAGGAAAATAAGAAATAGCACGCCTGACTCATGTTGGATTTATTCGTCCGTGAATGTCAGCTCAATGCCAACGATCTTCCTCTTTGCGTCGGCAGGGCTGCTCACAATCTTTTGCATGCGGGTTTGCTGCGGTCCTCAGCTTCGCCTTGGCAAGTGTCGTTAGACCAGCTTTCTTAGCTGTACAGCTAAGAAATCTGGGAAAACGACAGCGAAAAACATCGCCTCGGAGTCGGCCGTGCCAGAGAGAACGTTGGCTATCCCTGCAAATGTGTGTTGGCCTAATGCTTTGAATATCGACAGACAGTGCTTTTTTGTGTTCTGAATTTTTCCGCTTGAAACAAATACTGCAAGCACAGGTGAAACCAACGAGATATCAATAAATGAAGAGTGACCGGCGGGCGGGGCCTCACCACTTCGAAATGCAGACATTGGAGGACTTGGCCCAAACCACCTATTGGTGGGCACGGAATGAGTTTTTTGATGAGTTTCAATAGTTGCAAGCACCGTTTCAAAAATCGCTCTACATGGCCAAGTTTTCAACCGATCCAGGCAATCATCACTTCACTTGATAGCTAAGGAAACGCGGAATGCGCTCAATCGAATTATTTCCATGAATTTGCAGGCAAATGTGCGTTGCCACAACAGGCAAAGAAGTGCACCTTTAAAATATTGCATATTTTAATATCGACACCAAAAAAATTGTTTTTTTAATGTTCCTTGTCAACAGAGTGAGCTGTTCTGTTATTCAAATTTTTCTGCAGTAAGGTGTGATCGACCTGTAAGAAAGTTGTAGGTAAATGTGTTTTCTTTCGATCGACACCAAAATCACCTGTTTTGATGACTATTGAGCCCGGCAATCTCTTGCTGAAATATGCGAAAGTTCTCCAAATTTGAAGCAAAATGCGCGTCCATGCAAAATTGCCCGGTCTTTGGATGAATATCTTTCCATTGCATTGACAACTCAGTTGTCGAAAATTTCGAGGAATCTTTGCACTTTTAGGGGACACCGAAAACGTCAAAATCGGCCCATCCATTTAGGTTTTGTAATCGATTTTCGACATTGCAAAAATCGTTTACTCATTTGCTTTACATTACGCTTCTTCCTTCTACCAACCAAGGGGCGAACCCATCCACCTCCTTCTACCAACCAAGGGGCGAACCCATCCACCAGACTGTTGATACAAGCTGCTTCGTCCATTGTCTCTCCACTTAAACACATCGTTGGTATTGACAGATACCTGACAAAAAGACTGCAACACGCAACACACACGGCTGAGACGAATGGTTTTGTTTTTCGTTGGCGGTGTGCACGCAGCTGCGCGCTTCCGATCAGAGGCAGTTCCGATGCAAGGTATGTCTAAAACACAACAGGTTGAGCCACTGCGATTTCCAATGCTCGATTTGTCGCTTTTTTGGAAGAGCTATGCCCCACCCAAAGGTAGGCCTTAAGCGACTGCGGCGTAATTTCAGTTTTGGAAATGGCTCGGCCACGAGGAAATAAGAAACAGCACGCCTGACGTATGTTGGATTTATTCGTCCGTGAATGTCAGCTCAATGCCAACGATCTTCCTCTTTGCGTCGGCAGGGCTGCTCACAATCTTTAGCATGCGGGTTTGCTGCGGTCCTCAGCTTCGCCTTGCAAGTGTCGTTAGACCGGATTTCTTAGCTGTACTGCAAACTGCTCTCACCAACAAAATCTTAAAAACTGACCTTTCGTAAACTACTTCAGCAAGTCACTGTAGTATCTATACACGACAGTGACCAACATCGCCAAGTGTACATGGGGTTTTACAATTTGAGGAGGACGTGCTGCGACGAATTGAGGATGATCCAACCAGTTGGCAGTTACTTCGGGTTTTTCATGGAGGAAAGCCATTTCAGCCCACTCGACGCACGTGATGCTAAGCTGCGTAAAATACGTATATGTGGCGGCGGCATGCTAGGCATTGGCCAGCAAAGCAAATCACACATTACCATGGTAACGAGATCCAAAGCAGCTAGATTGGTCAATTTCTTGATCACGTTGCAACTTGCCTGCCCGCAAGAGCCAGAGCCCCGGGCGAGTCTAGTTACCATGACAGTCTCTGCCCAGCGTTGTGCCGAAATGGTTGAAATTGCTCCGCCTTCAGATGAGGAAAGAGCAATTGTGCTTTCGTGTCGAAACTGATTGGGTAGGCTCATGGCCCCCCTCGTTTTTTTTCGTTTCAATGAACTGGCGAAGAAAACACGTTATCACGACGAAACCAACAACTGCTTCTGGTGGCACTGTCATCATTGGAGACTTGATGGCAGTGTCTCCACTGCCATCCATCAAGTGGATGATGTTCATCCATCAATTTCGCAGACATTCGGTGAATTTAAGTATAACATGATTCCTCCGGAAATTGATGCGAAGATGTTGTCTTTAATTTTGCAGGACATGACGCAAGATGACCAAGAAGTTGAATACATCGGTACGGTGAGGAGGGAGAGGTCACCAGCGTAGGCTGATGCCACATTCTTGGAGGCGGTGGAGGCGGCCCGAGCCGCTGACGACATCACTAGAATCATTGAAGAATGGATGGAAGAGGCGGAGGCTGTCAGAGAGGCCGCGGATGCGGCCGCCGAAGAGGAGGCAATGGCAATGATTAACATAACTCAGCAGCAGCCGAACTACAGATTTTACCACCCGGTAGTGTTTTGTCTCGTCCCTTTTCCATGGTTCCTTGGGAGATGCGCCTTGCAATGCAAAGAAAGGAGAGTGCTTGAGCAGCAGCAGCAGCACTGCAAAGACTTTCAAGTCATGAAGTCTGCACATGAACTCGATGGAATTTTCTGAATATCAGCACAAACTGGCAAACAAAAAGGATCTTCTCAATGGTAATTTCAGTTCTTGTTCCTCATTGGCTGCACTCGTGTTGCGCAAGATGATGTAACTCGTAAAAGAAACAGATTAACATAATGACAGAAGAGTTTTGTTCAACGGAAACAAACGAAGCAAGACTTCCCGGATTTGTACAGCTCATTTGCTTACTGCCGTTCACTTCTGTGCACATGCATTCGCAAAAAAAATAGATCAGAGAGTCCAAATGAGGCATGGCTCAGAAAGGGAGTACGAATTTCGATGCGAAATTCGTGGTC
>JASGXE010005050.1:0-24835 GCA_030068105.1 Sinentomon sp. SZTP_YWyxl | reverse complement strand
AAAAATTGCGACACTCGTGCGGACATTGTCATGATGACGAACCCAATGGTTTGGGTTAGCCTGGGGTGCAGTGTATGGCTCAAAATTTCATGGGTGCTCCCAATACTCATGTTTAAATGTTGAACCAATTTTCTAATGGTCACTCCTGATCTTCGTGCACAATGACTGCAGCAGTTTTGATGTTGACTTCGGTGGTCGTTGTTTTTGCCACAACTTCCGGCCACCCTGCCTCTCAAAACTTACCCCACTGTCCTTAAAGTCCACCAAAACACAGTGGAATGAGTCTAAGCTTCATCCCCGTATTCTTCCAGGAGAAGATGCAAAGTTTTTCTGATGCTGTTTTGTTCAAATGGCAAAACAACTTCAATGCAGCATGTTGTTCATCCTGCAAAATCATGTCTGAAGCTGGAGGCGAAAAACAACCACCCTCAAGAACAAACATCATAAAAAAGAGGGTAGGTGAGAAAATTAACAAAATTTTGCACAAACGTTGTAAAAGGTTTGATACTTCAGCCTACAAAATGAGATGGCTGAGAAGTTCGTGGGAGCCCAGCAACAACACCAGTCTCAGTCTTTCTTGATCAGCCTACGTAAACCAATCCACTCGCCAGCAAGTAGAGAAAACGCAAAAATTGCTTTCAGGAAACAGAATGAAAGCTGAAATTTCAGAAAAAAACTTTGAAGTTGATGAAATTGAACGCCTGTGCCACAAAAACTGGGATTTTAAAATTTGTCCTGAGGTACCAATATAAATCCGCCGCCTTAAGTTAAGAAGGTTCCAAAGTATTCGTAATGCTGCTTTTGCGAATATATCGTTTATTCGAACCATTTAGAAAAAATATGATAAAAATGAGTAAAATTTACACTTGACACAGAGTTCCTGCGAAACGCCAGACCTGCATCAGCCATTCAGGCACTGTTGACCTCAGAACACTTGCAAGGTCTCATGCTTACTTACAGATGCTCTTTTCTCCTCTCATTGTCAATTCAATTAAATTCAATTCAATTACGTTTAATTTGCTTAAAAAGTGCAAATATACATACAAGAAATTAGTGAACAACAGTAAAAGCATAAAAGCAAGAACACAAATGCGATTATTCAACACAATCCACATTCCAAAAACAGAGAAATGGTTTGTTTATTTCAAACGCAAACGCAAAGCGCTTTCTGAGTTATGGGAAATTTTGCGTGGTGTCAATCACAACCGGACAGAATCTAACAAAGGACAGCCTCTTGGGAGAGCATTCCAGAACTTAAGAGCTCGTGGGAAAAAAGAAAAAAGATGCGCGTTGGTCTTAATAAGAGGAATTTTGAATTGGAAGTCGTGAAGTAAGCGCCTTTCATGAAAATCAGAAGAGAAAATCTCAGGCACCTGCATGTGGGTTTGGCCATTAAAAATCTTTATGAGAAATGACAGTCTCTTTTCTTCCCTTCTGACTATAAGGGGTTCTAATTTGAGAGAGGTCAAGATTGCTGACACACTCGTGGTATGCCGAAAGTCATTGACGATAAAACGAGCAGCAGAGCGCTGGACCTTTTCCAACGCAATTGCATGCCAGGCAAGATAAGGATCCCAGACCACGGAGGCATATTCCAGTAAAGGCAGTACCGTGGATTTGAAGGCTTTGAGTTTCGAATCACTGTCCGCATGGGTCAGATTTCTGCGTAAAACTCCCAGGGAACGCTTTGCTTTATTTACTGTCGAGTTTATATGCTCATCCCATTTCAGGTTTTCTTGCAAAATTACACCCAAGTATTTGAAGGATGTTACCTGAGGGACAATTTTGCCGCCAATTTTGAAAGAGAATGAAGCATTTTTCATATGGGATAGCCTGAGATTCATCACTGCACATTTCGAAACATTGATAACCATTCTTGACTTCACACACCAATCAGTTATTAAGTCTAGATTTTGTTGAAGTACAAAAGAATCAGCTTCAGATGATTGTCGTTTTTTTGTTGTGATCCAGAGTTGGCCTTGGCCTTGAAACACGGGTTGAGTTCCCAAATATGGAAGCAAGACAAACAGTCCTTAAAAATGAATTGAAGCACCGTCTGCAAACAAACCCATGTTGGCGTGACCCAGCAGTCACCACGTGGAGGAGGAGCAAGTTCAACGATAAGGAAGCCCGTTTACAGATGCCGCAGATGGGTAAAGGGTCATGAAAGTTCAACGACTGCAAAAATCGGATGGAAACAAATGGGGAAATTCCCTCACCGTCTTGACAGGTTTTGTGTCGGATGGATTGCTGGCAAACGGTTGCACTGCAACAACTGAAGAGAAAGACCTTGTATTGTGAAATTTATTGGGTAGCTTTCAGTGGAGAAGAATTCCATTATTGAAGAATAGGTTTTGGGTGAAATATAATTGAACGCAGATAAAACACGGCAAGGAGAATCAGACATTTGGATCAAAATGGCAAGATGTGAGGAAGATGTTTCCCACCATTGACATGTTGGAGTATCGAGGAATACCCGTGTTGTGTTGTTCCAGCGCGGAATTTTTCCCTTTCTGTGATTTTTTTGCATGTGTGGATATAAAAAGAGAAATTCCGTTTTTGAAGGAGAAATGGAATTTTCAAAGGGAAGGTAGCGGCGAAGAAATTGTCGAGAAAATTATCGAATGATACGATTGGAATGGCAGAAAAGCCATAGGAACTGTTGGGAAATCCATGTGAGAAAGCCAGAATGTCACAGGGTTTTCTTGACTTCATGAACATCCCCCGTCATGCAATGCGACCCCATTTGAAAATCGAGCTTTTCGCACCGAACTTTCCACAGATGTCGTTTTCCACCGGACCCTTCTCTCTGCCGTCAGTGCGGCCAAGAAAAAATTGATTGCAAGTTCAATGTTTGAGTGCAAACAAGTGTACCAAAATTTGGGACTGCAAAACTATTAAAGGGGATTCAATACCCAGATATATATGTATGCAATGGACTGAGGCTCTGCTCTGCGCATTCTCCACGCTTCCCTTCTGCTTTTTCGTGAGTGTAACTACTTTGGCCGGATTTGAAAATGGCTCAAAATTGCGCCAAAATTTGCGCTGGATGAGCCATTGGGGTTCCAGATCTTAGCAGGAATGGTCTGCTCAGGAGATTTATTTCCTGAGCAGAACAAAACTGATCCCATGCTCACATTCGCCTCTAGGAAATTGACGTACCCACCAGAAATTTAATTCTACTTTCAAAGCCCAACTTTGGCTCGAACACAAGGAACAGCTCTCAACTTTAAGAGCCAATTTTAGGCTCTGCAAAAGATGGCTCTCAGAGAGATGTTCGTGCAGGAACAAGGAAAACGTAAGAGTCGAAATATTTACAAGTAAATTTTAATGTACGAGGGCTGATCAAGAAAGACCGAGACTCCTCAATTCATTCACTGTGTTCAACTCCGACATCGGTTTTGTCATGCTTATTCTCGAGGTACGTCCCTTCTGAGTAGATGCACACGTCCCAAAGCCTCCTCTATTCTTGGAACACGTGTTGCAGTCCATCCTTGGCCAGTGTCTTCAAAATCGCCTCCACAGCCTTAAACACTTCCATATTACGACTGGAAACTTTGACATCTCAAGCCATTTTTCATTGAGGAGAAGAGAAATAAGTCACAGAAGTCACAGGTAGACTGTGGGAAGGATGAGATAAGAGCTCGATTCCCTTGTCGGCTAAAATCGTTGCCTTTGCGGTTGATTGATTGATTGAATGATTATATTTTCGGAGTTTCCTCCTTTCAATATGTACAGACACCTGTTCTGTGTTACAATGAGCCACAGAACAGCAAAAGTTACTCAGAACAAATGCAGATGAAAACAAATGGACAATTAGAAAGCAAAAAATATGAACATTAAATTTTACAGGTGATTCATATGTCTCATCGATCCAGAACAAAACTATAGTCCAACATGCCATCACCATGCCACCCAAGGGCACCTAGGGAATGTCGGGTAGAGTCTGTAAAAATGTATCTCGAAGTCGCTCCCGTCGTATAGGGATACTCAATGGCTGGTCAAACACTCTCGCAGGCAGAGCGTTCCACTCCGGGATAGTTCTTCCCAAGAATGAATGCAAGCCGATGTCTCTTTTAAAAGTCTGAGATCGAAGTTTGTAATTGTGGTCCCTGTGAGAGTAGAAGGTTGGCAGTCCTAAAGATCCGAGAAAACCGCCCCAACCCCCAACGTTCCCAAGGATCAGGAACAGGCATGTTAGTCGTGCCACACGCCTTCTCGATTGTAGTGATTCCCAGCCAAGTGAGACTAACATGTTAGTGACACTGCTTCGGCGCCTGTAATCTCTAACCACGAAGCGAGCTGCCCCACGCTGAACTTTTTCAAGAGCCGCATTCTGGCATTCACGCCATGGGTCCCATGCTGGAACGGCGTATTCCAAAATTGGGCGTACTAGACTGAAATATGCTAGCTCTCTTGTCCTGGGGGGGCACTTTCTGTAATTCCGTTTTACAAAATATAGTGCCCTATTTGCCTTGCAAGTAACCATGCTTATATGGTTGCACCAGTCAAGCTTATTTGTAAATTTAACACCCAGATACGTAAGCTCGGCTCGTGGGAGAAGTGCACAATTATTAAGAACATAATTTAACACAAAACGATCTTTCTTGTTACAAAAATTGATTAAATTGCATTTGTCGACGTTCATGGCCATAGCCGACCTATTGCACCACTCTTGAATAAGATCCAAGTCCCCTTGCAGCACCTCACAGTCACCCAGGGCACGCACATCTGTATATATGATGCAATCGTCGGCAAATAGGCGTAAGCGCGAATTAATACCTTGCACGATATCATCAATGTAGATGATGAAAAGTAAGGGTCCTAAAATGCTACCCTGGGGGACACCTGATGTGACCGGAAGAGGACTTGACAGGTGCTCTCCTATCCTGACACACTGGGAACAAGCAGAGAGATAACCCATAACCCAGTTAATAGTTGATTTGTCTGCCCCTATAAGCTCCAACTTTCTAACCAAGAGTCTGAGGTTAATCACATCAAAGGCTTTCGAGAAATCAATAGCGATGGCATCGACCTGTAAGCTCCGATCAAGTGACACTGCTAGATCCTGCGTGAACCCAGTGAGCTGAGTAGCACATGAGAAACCTGGTCGAAAACCGTGCTGAGCGTCAGAGACCAGGGAGTAAGTTTCCAGGAATCCTCTGATGTGTTTAGCCATGATGAACTCAAGGATTTTAGAACAGGTATTTAGCAAACTTATTGGCCTGTAGTTTGATGCTACGGAACGTCGACCCTTTTTAAACACTGGGACGATGATAGAGCGTTTCCAACATGATGGAATATTCCCCTCCTTGACACTGGCATGGCGGTTTTTTTTTTGTCCAACGGTTAAAACCGTTGGACAAAAAAATGCGACACGCGTACGGGCATTATCATGATGACGAACCCAATGGTTTGGGTTGGTCTGGGGTGCAGTGTATGGCTCAAAATTTCATGGGTGCTCCCAATACTCACGTATAAATGTGAACCAATTTTCTAATGGTCACTCCTGATCTTCGTGCACAATGACTGGAGCAGTTTTGATGTTGACTTCGGTGGTCGTTGTTTTTGCCACAACTTCCGGCCACCCTGCCTCCAAAACTTACCCCACTGTCCTTAAAGTCCATCAAAACACAGTGGAATGAGTCTAAGCTTCATCCCCGTATTCTTCCAGGAGAAGATGCAAAGTTTTTCTGATGCTGTTTTGTTCAAATGGCAAAACAACTTCAACGCAACACGCTGTTCATCCTGCAAAATCATGTCTGAAGCTGGAGGCGAAAAATAACCACCCTCAAGAACAAACGTCATAAAAAAGAGGATATGAGTCGGAATTTAACTAATTTTTGCACAAACTTGTAAAAGGGTTAACACTTCAGCCGACAAAATGAGATGGCTAAGTTTGTTGGAGCCCAGTAACAAAACCAGTCTCAGTCTTTCTTGATCAGCCTTCGTAGCAATGACACGATTTCTGAGACATTCAAGCCACATACAATGATGATTTCAGCTTTGGGTTTGTGAGAGAAATGACACAGATGACAACAGGGACCCTGAGAAGAAAGTTGCAGACACAACAATCGAACTTCAAAAGTCAAAGATTTGGTCAAACCATTCAATCAACAAATTTGATAGCAGTCGCTGACAACGTGGCGCCATCCCGTGAGCTCAATTCAAAATTCCAAACAAATCGCCAGAATTTTGACTGAAATGACGCCCTCGGAAGCGAATTTCTGCTGCAGCCAGCGTGACCGAGTGGCCTAAAGCGTCCTGCAGCCAATGCATGGATGGTGGGTTCGAATCGTGGCGGATTTTTTGCAAAATATCTGTTGAAAAATGCCAAAGTGCTTTTTTGACGCAACGCAGCAGCTTGACACCACGTAGTCGGTGATACCAGGCAGATGTAGCGGTTTCAGATGTCGAAAACGTGCTTCTATAATGTTGAACTTTTGAACTTTTGTTGAAATTCTGGCGATTTCTTTGGAATTTAGAAATTCGCATCTGGTCATGTATTTCCAAAACTCAAACCAAAATACGAAAAAAAAAAAAACAAACACACCAATTAACAAAGACGAAAAACGGGCACAATTGAGCCAAATCACCCCGAACTTTTTCCAAACAAAACACAATCTGATTGCGACCTGTGTCACGTCAAAGTTGGAAGCGAACAGATATCTCGGATTCTGTCAAAATTTGGTAATCTGTCCACACAGCATTTTCCTTGCAGTCCCCAAACGGCAAGGGTCTCATTTAGTTGGGGCAAGAAGACGCCCCTGATGAGTTATGCCCCACGGTTTGCTTGCCCCTTCAACGGTTTGCTTGCCCCTCCAACGGTTCGCTTGTCCCTCCCTGCGATGTGCTTTTGTTTCTCCCATGTGGAAAATTTGCCCTCTGGAACACGAATATTGCACAAAAAAAAACAAATTTAAAAATTTCGCCAGCTTCCTTCAGACCACCGCCCCCGATGAGCTGTGCCATTCACTGAGAAATTCCTCATTGCAAAAACCTGAACTGGCGTCCCTGCCAAACGTAAGTTGTTGTAAAGACGAAAAATGTGCGGCCATCGAGTTGGCTCTGAAGCTTGCCGCATTTCCAACACCGAATCGGGATGCTTACAGGACGGGCAGCTAGTGCTGATTTGCGCAGCAACATCCACTAAAGTGGATGTTGCATGTGAAGATGAAAGCCTGAATCACAAGACTGAATCATGCGCAGACTGTGACTGTTCGTTAAAAATCAGTGAATTGTGTTATATGTTGCATAAAATTCCATTTCTGCACTGAAATAGCCTCGCGATGATCCGATTCAATCCAGTTATTTTTAACCATATCTTCTCAAAGAATCAACACATTATCTATTCGATTCTGTTCCAAAGCCCCAATGATGAAAATTGGAGATTTTGGTCTTTGATCGGAGATCTGGAAAACAGAGGTCAGAAGCAAAATGTGAGACTAGACTGCCAACTGGGTAAAATATCACTCTTTCGTCGAAGCCGAAAGTTTAAAAAAAAAAAAGTTATTTGGTTACCATCGAAGAGGGGGTAAAAACTCTTTGAGAAGATCGCTCGAACAACTCACGAACTGAGCAAAGTTCCTTCAGAGCACATCTCCAGAACTCGGAACTCTCCAACTGTGCAAAGTCCTCTTGGTGAACATCTCGCGAACTCACCAACTGTGCAAAGTCCTCTTGGCGAACATATCTCGAACTCACCAACCGAGCAGTGTACTCTAGGAGATCATCTCTCAAACTCGCCAATTGAGCAAAGTACTCTTGGAGGACATGTCTTAAGTCACCAACTCAGCAAAGTACTCTTGGTACGAGTAATTACCCCTTTGTGACAAATGGCCGAAGTGGAGTAGTCAAAAGGTTCTGCGCAACTCCTCCAGGCTGGTTGCGTTTTAAGGTCGTTACCCCTTCAGAATCAGCTGAGCCTGAGTGATGACCTTGTCAGAAGCTGCATTGGAAAAACAAAATCTCCCGAAACAAACCAAAACATCTCACCCCGATTCCTGTTTTTGCATGCACGAAGTCTGCGATGCTTCATCGGACACAGGAGAAATACCAAAGCTCAGATTAATAAAGGGGTCACTCAACTCAAAGCAGCGCTAAATGTAGTTTCACACCTTACAAGAATGCCATGTGTTTTCTGGTGCATGTTGCCCTGATTCGAATTGGTGACTGAGATGTCTATGTTCAGAGTTTCGCTGAGAAGTGAAAAAAATTCAAAAATTAGCGTGAGGGTCGGGCGGTAGCAGGCCGATGTTGAAAATCGACTAAATGAACATTTGCACAACCCTTGTTAAGTTGGCCCAGAACTGACCAGAGGGAGATCGGCAGTGTGAAAGTTCACAAAATGATCACCAACATTCACCCTGGGTTGGAAATTGAGGTAATGCTGAATGGCCTCTGGACAAAGTGTGATTCGACGAAATGAGTATCTGCTACAACCTTGCCTTGGAAACTCAAGGAAGTGCCGAACTGCAGCTGGTGCCCCACATGGACACGCCGAAGTGAGATTCGATGAAATAAGCTGTCCCGTAAGCTTCAAAAGATGACTATTCTGGGTGGTACCAAATAAATGGCAGCTCGAGACATGCTTGGCAGATGTTAGCGTTGTGTATAGTGGGCGGAATTAATGTACCAATAGATGTGATTTTCCCATTTAACTGTTGCCTCCGAAACTTTTTTTCTTTCTTTTTACTCTTATGCAGGTGGCAGAAATTAAAGTGTCAGACTGAAACAAAGCATTCTAGAGGTGTCAGATTTTGACCTCTCTTGTGAAAGAGGATCTTTAATTTCTGGAGGATAGATTTTTTGCCGAAATCTGAACGGTCGCAATTTTTTACATGTGTGAGTACATTAATTCCGCCGCCGCTATACTCCGACAAGTTGACACTTCTTGGCGAAGAGGTATTTACCATGCCAGCCTAAGCTCAATGCTTTAGTTTAAGTTCTGGAGGTTGACCATATTCCAAGTCTTATTGCTTGCCTTTGAATTTCCAGGAGAGGAGGGTCCATGGCGAGCTTTTTATTTTCAGGGTGTTGACGTTTCCATGACTGATGCGGTGGAATAATCATGATGGGATTGAAATTTCCATGGTTGCTAGTGTGGAATATTCAGGGATATCGAAAAATACCGTCATTTGAAAACGGAAGGAAATGTTCAAGTTTGGTTTTTCGCATTGGTTTTTCCAGGAAATTCTTCACTGGACTTTTCACAAAATTGTAAGTCAAGCTTGTGAAATCAAGTGAGTAAAATTTGGTTTCCAAGTAATCAAGTTTGTAAAATTTGGTTCGTGGGATGTCCTTTTATCCTGTGGCATCTAAATTATTCCTGTTACTTTTTTTAATCTTTTTCCGGCAAAAGGTGATTCTTTTCTGAAGTTCTGAACAAAAGAGCTTGAACATGGCATGGCAAAAAGGTGAATTTTGTGGGAAGTTTTCAGAAAATTGGGTTTCCCACAAATAAATGTCAATTTAAGGCAATTAATTTAAGAAAAGAAAACGCACATTCTCGTTTGGTTCAACCCAGTTTTCAGCTGGAGACTTTGCCTCTTAAAACTGTTGTTCTGCTAAAAAAAAACTACTCACACAAAATGCTCCTTTATTTAGAGCGGAACTATGACAACAGCAGTACTAGGACAGAACGGAGCAGTGAAACAAGTGACTACACGTTTGTGCAGTCATTTGTCTTTCAGCACATAAAACCAGCGGAGTTTCCTAGAGTTGTCTTCTTCACCCAGGACTCTCCAAAAGAAACCTGGCAAGATGAATCTGACAGTGGTGAAAATATATTCTGTTCCTTTTGCGACAACCACTATGATAACTTGGGTACTCGTACACTCATTTCCACTCAAAAAAGAGACAAAAATACTTTCAAAATTTCCAGGACATTCCAGGATGATTGGGAAAGCAGAAATTTCCAAAATTAAAACGGAACTCGGCCACATCCACCACCAGCTACAAGAGAGAATGGTCGAAGTAAAAGAAGTCAGAAACAGGAAATCAAATTTATTACATCAAATTAAATAAGTTACAAATAAACGCGAAAAATAAAACAAATAAATTCCATCTGCCAAATTCCTCACTGCCACTCGTACATAGCTTCAACTAAAAAGCGAGTTCTCCGCAACAATGTGTTGTTGTTGTGCGCAGAAATGAAAATTTTGCAATACAAATCCATCCACTAAATTATTGGCTATTGAGTTGGTGAGTGATCCGTGCAGACTGAAGTTGTTTATCATAAGAACTATCTTGCCGTATTGAACAGCTAAACTGCTAATCAGATGCTTCCGAATCGAATCTCCTGAAAACAACGAGCAACCCAATTATTCACCCCGACTGTTTCAAGGACCTTTTTGTGTAAGAAAGACAATTTCCAGCCAGCGTAACTTTCGATTCAGCTGAAAAGATCGTTTCACATTAGCCAAGCATCCAGCTCCTGAAAATTCTTGCAGAGAAAACTATTTTTTGCCTTTTGTAACATGTGTACTGAACAATGAAAAAATATAAAATCTGAAAAATGCTTTTGTTCATAATCTCTGTGGAGACTGCATCGAATTTATTGCATTTTTTCATGAGTTTCTTCAAGAGCTTTTGTGTCCATTCAAGCCATGGAATGCTACTGCAGAAAGCATGGGGTACAATATCCAAACCCAGTAATTTGGCCCATATAAAGTGAAATCCAAGAAACTCTCTCGTTTTCTTTTTTTAGCCAAACGACCAGCCTAACAAAGTGGGATAGAAAGGGCAACCTCTAAAATTTCTTGGCACAAAATACCCACAAACTCAAAGAGAACATCACAATAGAAAAGCATAAAAGAATTAGATGGTTTTGAAAAGTTATGGTGGCGAAACACAAACACGTCACGCATGCATGAAAATCACGTCGACAGAAAAAGCTGTGACTGTGAAAAAACCACCAGAAGATAGTGTCAGAAGAGCAGCACTGCTAAATCATCAGTCAGCTCTAAGAGCATTGAGACGAATGGAAACCTTTTCTTGACGTCGAGCAACCTCCAAATGCAGCACCGGGGTGGATTCTAGAAGCTTGAAAAATTCTGCTGCACTGCCGGCCGGTTTGCCATTGATGTGAGTGACGACATCCCCAGGCAATAAGCCAGACCTTGTAAGACAAATAGACACAACACAAGGGTTACTAAAAATTAGCACTTGCAAAAAGGGGATAGTAGCGGTGGAATTGATGTACCCATACATGTTTTTCCATTTTAACTGTCGCTTCCGAAACTTTTTCTTTCTTTCTTTCTTTTTCTCTTTTGCAGGCGGTAGAAATTAAAGTGTCAGATTTCAACACGACTTTCTGCAGGTGCAAGATTTTGACCTCGGTAATACAAGAGGATCTTTAATTTCTGCAGCATGGAGTTTTTGCTGAAACTTTAACAGTCGCAATTCTTTTTTACATGTATGAGTGCATTAATTCTGCCGCCACTGTGCACCTATGCAGGCTGACAACATCAATTTATCTTCTCTTGTCAAAGAACTTGTGCAATTTTTTCAAGTTACGAATGGCAAAAAATATGCAGTGCATTTGGAGAACAGAAGCATTATCCAGGAAAATATTGTTATTGGAACTGGCATTCCCAAAAAAGGAAAGATAGGTACCTACCCTTCGCAATGAAATCACCTTTCATAATAGAATCGCCAATCCTCAAATTAAAAGGGGACAAATAAAATCCACTTGCAAAATACTGCCCCCAAAAAAATTACTCCAGGCTGCCCGAGACCTTCTGCCGAGATATGTGAGATTTCTGAAAACCAAAAGGCATTTCACATCAACATATAGAAGAAGAAAAAAACATGTCCAAGAGAGACTTTCGGTGTGGGTGGCTGACTGTAAGCTGGATGCGAACTGCGAACAAACTAACTTGTGGGCAGGGGAACCAACGACAACTTCCATAATCAGCACCCCACCATCAACGAGTGGAAAATTGGGGTGAGTAGACTGCATCAAGCTCAATATCTCCGGTGTGAGAGACAACATGTGAACACCCAAGTAATACTTCCTTTGGACCTGTTTGGAATCTAAAAGTGGATGGAAAAAAGAAGAAAAATTCAAACCCTTGAACATGCATCACAATCCCAAACAGATCTCAGCCATATCAGTTTTGCATATCAGGTTCGGCCTTTCATTCGAGATGCACTTTATCTCGACACGAAAAAGGACATCCAACACCTTCTGCTTTGTGGCCTTCCAAGGTGATTTATTGAGTCCGATTTCCTCTCAATTTAGTCCATCAACAACAAAGCTCAAACGATTCAGCAAAAAAGTTGTAAAGTGATGCACAATTTGGTCTACTATTTCCCTTCAGGTGCAAGTCAAATTCCGGGAATTTCACAAGTCTTGGCAAGAATGTGAATACAAAAAGTTGAACGTTTACACCGTTCACGAAGGAAATTCTGTTTATTTGAAATTTTTGCAAGTCCATTTCAGACCGACGAACACTTTTCATGTTTGCAGCAATAGTGAAAATGTCTGTTCCTATCTTCCTGTGGTCGGAGCAAACTCTGCACCAATTCTCCAGAATTTCTGAAACATTATTGGTCATGGAATGGGTCATGCTGATAGAGAGGTCCCTAGTTTGAAAGGGGGGAGATAGACAACAGCTTCCAAAGGGGAGAGGTAGACTTTAGCTTCAAAGTGGTCAAGGTAGAACTAGCGTCAAAAGGAGGGTGGCAAATACCAGCTACAAAAGAGAGATGTAGACACTAGCCTCAAAAGGAGAGGACAGAGAAGCAACACAAGCTCCAAGGCTGAGAGACAGATAGTAACTTCAAAAGAGGCGAACAAGATGAAAGAGAAAGAGGTGGACACTAGCTTCAAAATGAGGAAGGTAGGTACGAGCCCAGCCTCGGGAAGAAATAGACACCACCTTGTAAGGAAAGGATGTAGATACTGGTCTCTAAGGGTGACAGGTAGACACAAGCTTCAAACGGAGTGAGGTAGATATCAGCTTCAAATGGGAAGAGGTAGACACTAGCTTCGAAGATAGAGAGGTCGACACGAGCTTCAAAAGAAGAAAGGAAGGCACTAGCTTCAAAGAGAGGGAGGTACTAGGGCACTAGCTTCAAAGGGAGTGAGGTAGACACTTCAAAAGGACGGACTAGCTTCAAACAGAGAGCGATAGACACCAGCTTGCTTCAGAAAGAGGAAGGTATTTGCTCGCCTAGGCTTCTAGGGAAAGAGGTACACACAGGATCCTGAACTTTTCAATCCCAAAAGAATTTGAAAGAAGACATACATGCCTGGCATGCAAAATATCCATCTTTGCGTCACCAAAATTTTAATAGTGTTGCCAATTTCCAAAACAACCTTTGAAAAACTGAGATGGAAAAGCACCTCATACAACAATAATGTGTTGACGCCAATTTCATAGAAATTCGGTCGATTTCCAAAACGAAGATCAATCGGCAGATCGCCTCGACCCACGGATCGACGAGTGGTGATATGGTTGACCTTGTCATTCGCAATATCGATGTGAATCCAAATGTTTGTGGTCAACCATCTCACCACTCTCAATCCACGGATCACGGCAATCCACCGATTAATTTTCGTTTTGGAAATCGTCCGATTATATATTTCTGACAGGATATAAAGGATTCAAAGAATCTCTCGAAAACAGACCTCTTTTTCACATCGAAAAATACAAAATTTTAAAATCTTTCAACAGAATGTAGACGTTTACCTGCAGGAGTTAAACTTTTCTTCCGCTTATCATTTGCTGCATCAAGAAACTTCTTGGCATGATCGATAGGAATTGCGAACGATATTCCAGATGCCACCTTCATGGAGTTAATTCCAATGGCCTCACCATTCACATTAATCAGAGGACCTCCTGAATTACCAAACTAGGACAAGTAAAAGATTTATGGAAAATCAATATTCGAATTTCTTTGGGGTAGTTCACAGCACAATAAATGCAATGGGTCAATCCCAAACTTCGATCCTCAAAAAAAAACATCCATAAATAAAAAATAGCCGGTCCGCAGCATTGATAAAATGTATCCAAACATTTTGCCTAAAAAGTGAAAAATGACCCCCTTTTTAGGCGGAGTCTTTATAAAGACGCATCTTTTAGCCTAAATATGTAACAGCGGTACCAGCCAGTCGTTTTCTTTTTCAAGAAGTGCCCATGTAGCGACCACATTTCCCTGCACATGTACCTTCAAAAAGTAGAGAAAAAATCCGCTTCTTTCTCGCAATGACGGGAAATCAAAACAAATTATAAATTTTAATAACAGGCAGAGTCTTTACAAAGACGGTGGCAAATTCTGCCACCAAAAGAGTACTTTTTTGCCCCCCATTATGACTCTTTTTTTTTTTCATTGGATCCGGAACCATCGATAACCGGGGTGGAGGCACGAGACAGAGGGAGGGTTTTTCGTCAAAAATGCTCTATACCGTACCGTTTTCCTCGAAAAAAACATTTGTAAAAGCATTAGTTTTCTTTGAACTAGATTTCTGAGAATTCTACATTTTTTCCTTTGAGGCCATGCCACCACACACGTGTTCGGAATAAAATAACCGCATAAACTGTCAATCATCCCACTTTGAGACACCAATTGATGACGCTGAAAGCAATTTTCAAAGAGACCCGAATACCACCAGTAGCGCATTGTAACGTTTCCCCCTTCCGAGGAAAAAAAAACAATCGTGCTGAGTAGGTAGGTGAATAAGAGCGAAGAGAACGATTTTTCTTTTGAGCCACCTTGTGGAACCGATGACGATGACCGTGATTCTTGTGTCCGAAGACCAAAAAATCAATTTGTATATCATTGGCACAGAGTGGGATTAAAAATGTCTGGATCGTCGTGGCTGATTAGCGACCGGAAAAGGGTTAACGAACTTGTGGTCGATGTCTTCGCCACAGTTTTAACTGAAATCACGCGACACGCTTCGAGGCAATATAATTTCAATTTTAAATGGAAGTAAAGAGAGAAACGACAACACACAGTGACAGCCTTTTGCAAGACAAAAAATTCACAAACACTGGATTTGCCAAGCTCCCGTTCTGTATTCAGTTCCTTGAACACCACAGGTAAGTTTAATTCCAATGGGACTGAATAATCGAGTATGTCCCTAAACACGGTATAAGATATCCAGGTTACTGTGGCATCATTTGGCCTGGTCCGATTTGAAACACAAAAGTGCTGTTTCTCAAAGTCACGGATGCCAAAAGCTGGGAAATAAAAATATTTTCCTTAAAGTGACATATCCGTATGATTATTATTTCATAAGCTAGGCAAAAACGACTTGTTTGTTAAAGCAACAGGTTTCAAACGCCAGGCAATAAAAACAAAGTTTTAGCAGTAGATTCCAAAAGCTAGGCAATAAAAAAATGTGTTTGTTGATGCTGAAAGTAACGGATTCCAAAAACTAGGTAACAAAACTAACTCAACTGTAATGGCTGCATCAGTCTGGATGTAGTCGATATTGTTTCCATGCAAGCCGAGCTCACTTCCACCCCGCCTGATTGAACTGACAACCCCAGCAGTGATTGAATTAGACAACGAAAGAGGAGATCCCATGGCAACCACCCATTCACCAGGACGCAGTGAACTTGATGAACCGAGTGGCATAACCGGAAGACCACTCTTCAAGGGAATAAAATAGCAAAGAAATAAGAATGTGGAAAATAGATCACCATCACACAGGCGAATATTTTCTTTTAGCAAAACCGAGAAGTCTGTTCACAAAATATGCGCTATGCTGGAAAAATTGTCATATTGTTCGCGAGTCGCGACACTTGGCCGCCCCCCACTTGGTAGGCCACAAGGGCTATATACGTCAATCACGTAATAATCATCTACCTAAAAACAATGTGTGGTCAATTCATACTGTTCAAAAACAAATCGGAGAAACATGTAAGGATTGGATGAAGAAATGAACTGCCTATCAAAATTGAAAAGAAAATAATGCTGGTGTGACGCTCAGGGATGTCTTTTTATTCTTTTTGTTTTTTGCCTCGCTTGATGTCTCACTTTTTGCATTTCTCTGCATGATGGGTGAGGAAGCAGGCAGGGCATTCCAATCACGTGTAGTGAGGGAATAAGGGATTGAATAGTTGATTGGAAATACAAAAGGGAGTAAAGTCCATTGTCTATTCTGCGCTGCACAGAGTCAACTGCAGAGCAAGATCGAAAAGTTTGAGAGCATGGCTAACAATATTGTTTAAAAGTTTCATCCTGCGGTCTTTCCTCCATGACCCCAGTGAAAGCCTAGTTCCTTAACAGCGGACACGCCAACATGGTAGAATTTAGCATTGTTACAGTGCAAGATTGAGAACTTGATTTTTATCTGTACTGGGGTATGATAGATTGTGTCTGATACTGCGATCCGTTTCGCAAACACTGAACAATTACCTGGTTTGAGGAGGCCATTGTTGTTAAGTTTGACATCCGATCTCACGAGTTTATTTGGAAAGAATAATTTATGCAGAATGTTATCATTTTGTCTAATTATGATTTTCTAATCAGTATTCCCATCTTGCTATGTTCTCATGAGATCTCACGATTGGCTTCAGAAACCAGAATATAAACAATGACCTAAGGCCTGAATAATTGTTGACGTTTTGCAGCTTTTGTATGTTTCCAGATGTTACAGTGGCGAAATGTCCCATATAATTCTACTCGTTAGAAAATTTTGATTCAAGCATGCCCAGCTCCACGTGCTCGCCACCTGCAGCAGATAAACTCATGAGAGGAAAACAGGTGTAAAACGCAGAATCGTTGCGGCGCAATTCTCATACATGTGCTTTTTCTGTTGAACTGTTGCCTCCTAAACTTTTCCTTTCTTTTTTCTCTTATGCAGATGGTAGAAATTAAAGTGCTAGATTTCAACAGACCATTCAGGAGCTGTCAGATTTTGACATCGGTTATGAAAGAGGATCTTTTATTTCTGCAGCATGGAGTTTTTGCTAAAATCTGAACAGCCACAATTATTTACATGTATGAGCACATTAATTCCACTGCCACAATACCTATTTTATTAAAAAGCTTCAATCAATTTTGAGAGACGCTGTCCCCAAACCCCAGCCTCTGCCAGGATCGCTGCCCCTTGGCACCCCGCTGGGGCTGCCACCCCAGACTATATTCACCAACAAGACTATCCGCTTGTCGCGCCTAACCCACAGCTATTTCCCCCCAGGGCACATGCCATGCCCATCCCTGTCGCCCATCTTCCCAAAGTTAGGCACAACAATTTTCTGCTTGATGCAGTTCAATGTTTCCAGGGGCGGTGCAAGCAGGTTATGAGTGAAAGTTCCTTTTCACCTTTCGACCTTTCGAAAAGAGTAATTAAATGCAACTGAAGACAACTTTTCACATTCACATTAGCCACTTGCTCCGCGGCACACAATTAACATGAACAACGCAGTAACAATCAGTATGATTGGGTGACATGAATAATGCAGTTTTATTCATCAACCATCGACACCAACACAGTGACCTGAAATTCGCCTATGGCCACTTTTTCCTTGAGGGGACTCTGCCAGTTTACCACACTGTTTTCGAGACATGGCCCTTGTTATATCATACCAGCTAGAGAAACATGACCTTCGTGTAACCTTATGCGTAAGGTTCAGTTGTTAACAATGAAACAATGTGAGCTTAGCATGAAAAGTTGCAAAAGAGCCCAACCTCCTTGATCCTTATGGTTGCCAAATCGGACTTCACATCCACGAATTCCACAGTTCCAGGAACTACCCTCCCATCATAAAGTTTCACCTGGTTGTGAAAAGATTATGAAAATTAATTTTGACTTTGGAGAATAAGCAAGACGGCGAAAAACTATTGGTTGTGAGGTTCAGAGAAAATTTCAAAAATGGTTTACGACTGTAGTTGACATTTATATCCGTTGAAATTGTCTTGGCTGCAGCACGATATTTCCATAACTTGACGTCATTTGATGATGTGACGTCCTGGAAACGTTTGTGCAGAATCAACAAGGCAATTTCATCGGATATCAACATCAACTGCAATTGTAATTTTCCAAAATTATGATGGACCTAAACCTATCATTCTTTCTCGACCTTCCATCTTTCCAATATCGACCTTCAATGGAGCTAAACCATTTTCTGGTGAAAGATGTTGATTGGTGATGAAATTCTCTTCTGTTTGACAGAATTAAAACAAGTGTAAATGGATCAAACACTGTCCATGGGTGACTCGTCCACATTCCCTTGCCAGCATCACCAGTAAAACTGAACGGTCATTGAGTGAGATTGACAACTTAGCAAAGGCAATTGACTAAAAAGGCAGCTCTTGCCTAAATCAGAAATGACAGCTTCCATTCAATCCAGTCATCCATGTCTCCATGAAACAACTGCCTCCAGAAGCATGCAGTTCATATTGCAGCTGATTTTTGCAACACGGAATATGTTAATTTCGAATAGGATTGAGCAGGCATTACGCATAAATTTCTATTGCTGTCTTCCATGCTGCATACGAGAAAACGTTCGAAAATATCGGCGGATAACCCACAGCGGAATACAGCCTGAAATATTCGTCCGATTTCCAAAACGAAGATTAATCGGCGAATCGCCTTGATCCGCGGATCGACGAGTGGTGATGTGGTTGACCTTCTCATTCGCAGTATGGATGTGAATCCAACTGTTTGTGGTCAATCCGTTCACCACTCGTCGATCCACGGATCGCGGCCATTCACCGATTTATCCTCGTTTTGGAAATCAGCCGATTAGAGCACTTTGGATGACACAGCGCAAAACGCAGGTCCATATTGTCTATCTGCTTTCTAGCATATTCCATGCATGTGGGCTTTTAGCCTGAATCAATCAATCCTGAAACACAACCTCATTTCTAGTGTTTTCAAGTGGTGAGTCACAAAATTTCAATTCAACGGAACTTTGTCATTGAGAAGTCCATGTCTTCCCTCCTTTAGAAAACGAATTGGACTGGTTTTTTTTTTTTTTTTTGATGAATTGGACGCCTACTGCTATTCTGCATCAGCAAAACTGGCATAAATTTAATGACTAAAATAAGAGATGCATGCCAGGCATATAAAGACCAGACCAACCAGCCCTGCCCAACTCACCTCGAGCTTTCCATCTGGATGGTGCATGACAACATGAGCATTGGTGAGAATGATTCCATTTTCGGAAACTATGAAGCCAGATCCATTTGACAGCTGAAGAGGTCGTCGTGAGGAGTCTTTCCTGGATACATATCAATAAAGAGAAGAGAAAAAGCGGATGGATGAGCAAAAACTCAAAACAGATGGTAATCGGTAATAAGGCATATCGGTTCACCCCTAAAAAAAGCATTAAATACTTCCTGGAAAAATAACCACAAAACATTTCTTTACTTGACAAAAATAAGCCATCGCTTACCAACCTACGGTAATCCATTACTGCAATGTAGACAACAGCAGGACTAGCTTTTTCCACAGCATCCGCTATGAAGTTGCAGTTTCCCTTCCCAGAAGGAACAGCACCCAAATGAGCGGCAGACTGAGAGGCACCGCCTGAAGAAGAAAAGGGACTAGCAGCTTGAACGACAGGTAAGCTGAAGAAATCGCAAACTGACCGAAGCCAACTGATCGTGGAAGAATCACTTTCTGCCAACAAGAAGGCTCCGAAAAGTCCAATGACCACAGAAGACACTAAACCCAGATAAACCGGCTTTGTACTGGAGAACCTTCCACCAGTCTTTGATGTCCAAGCATCTCGGTGGCAGAAATTCCGGATGCGCCCAGGGATTATCCATTTGTAGTTATCTGAACGTGAAAGGCACGAATGATCATTATTCCGTCCATGAAAACAAAACAGAGCTGTCTGTGGAGGAATTCTGTGCTGCAGTGATGCAATTGTCCTGCAGAGCAAAATCCGATGGCAGTCAAACACTAAGTTCAAACGTCTGAAGCTTCTAGAATCGGAATGAACACATCGATGCTTGCCTGGATGGCACAGACATGGTCCCTTTGAGCACAGATAGATTCGATTCGTTCGAATGCAGCAACGAAGCACTTTGACAAGAGAACTGCTCATAGCAGGTCCTTCAAACATGGCTGAACAATCCAGAAGAAAGAAACCTGGTCTAACAAAAAGAAAAATCAACATGCATGAGAAATCAGCTAATGTGGTGGACAGATAGATATCCTGCAGGCAACAAGCATTGCAGGGAATAAGGGAGCAAGCACACACCATCTTCCCTCCATGAACACGAAAAGTGGATTCCTTTCCTGCTCGCAGATTTGCTGGTTGTTTGAAAACAAAGTGTGCTGGTTTCCAAAATCATGCTATGGTTCTAATCAAGAAGCGTGATTCCACGAGAGAAGCCTCAGATTTTGTTTCCATTTTTGCACATGAAGTGAATCGGTTGGTTTTGTGTCCAATTTGTCTGGTTTTTCCGTCAGAAATAAATATGACCGAGCAGGTGACATGATCCTGTAACTCCATTTTTGGCTTGAATCATTTTCTTTGAGACATAAATGAATGAATGAAATGTATTTGGGGTCTCCTCCTTATCAAAGAAAGTGGCATAAAACAAAACGAGAAAACGATGTAATCGTGGGCCAGAAGAGGGAAATAGCAGAGGATGTCGTCCTTGATATGATGAATGTGTCAGGAGCAAACAACAGCAATATGCCGTTGCAGAATTGGAACACCGAGTGGAAGATCAAAAGCTCACTGAGATAGTCAAATACAGAGTCCGGGACGCCAGGTTACAAACCCTGCCGCGACTTTGGAAACCCTGGCTACCGAGGCTCCCACCGAACATTTTTTCCGAGAGGGGACAACGTGGTTAGGTCAGGTTCAGATAGCTTTAGCTAAGAAAAAGGTTCGGATAGCTTTCTTGCTAAAACAGGGCCCCAATCGAGCATTCTTGCACAAAACGCTCTCTGCCATCTAGTCGCAGCAGGGTTTGTTAAAACACATCCGAGACATTCTCTCCCTTACTGAAATGCAGGTGAATGTTACAGCGACAACAAACATGTGGAAATAATGGACTTGATCCAACTGGAAATTCCTTGCATATCTTTGTTGGATAAGCACAAAACTGAGAAAATATTCTCCCGGGGAAGCTTTGAGATGGTATCGTAATATCGTGACAAGAGCACTGTCAACTATGTAGCAAAGAATGTAACACAATGTTCCTTTGAAATGATTACTGATACCCTCTCAAGATGTGTGTTACCTCTCAAGACGTGTGAATCTATGCTATGTTTCGGAAGTTCCAGCTCCAGAGCTATTGATTCACACATTCCGTGACCTTATCACATCCGAGTAACATTGTGTTTCTAATCTTACATTTCTCAGCTTCCCAGTTGACCAGTGCTCGCAATATTGTGAACTCTCCCGATGCAAATTGGTCATTTCTGAAGCGGCAGAGAGGAAATGGAAGATCTATCATGACTACTTATCACGTCACTTGCGTCAATGGATATTGTGGCACGCAGGAATGGTTGACATCTCTTTCTTGAATAAACAACTGACCATGAAAAAGCCTTGCGAACCTCACAAAATAGTTAGCAGCAACTCGTGGCCAGAATGAACATTTTTTATGTCAAACATTTTCAGGTGTCAAAGTGCTTCATAAAAAATAATGTTGGACATATCAAGCCAGGGGCATGACTTGCAGATAATGGGAAGCAGACCCCCCCAGGTCTGTTTCCCATTATCTGCTAAACTCGATAGCTTTGCATGGAAAATGATTATCTATTCCAAGCCTCAAGAAGGGCTCACCCAAATGGACCAACAACTTAACTGTTTGTAAACCAATTATTATTCTGAAATTTGGAGGGCATAATTAGTGTCCTGAATGGAATTCCTGTGCAAAGTTTTGGCCCTGTTCCTCAACCAGTTCCCGAGATAATCAGAAAATGACATTGATATAATTCGTGCAAATTTTGCGAAAGTCTAAATTAAAAGCCAGCATGATTGCTGTTTCCAGACCAAAATGCTAAAAAAGACACGAGTCCAAATGTTAATTTTTTCACTCTAAGATGATGTCTTTCAAAAAAAGTGACTCGTGATGAACAAAAACTTGCTGTTTTGACAAGTTGTCATTTCTTGCATTGGGAAGAAAAATAAAAATTCGGGCTCTGTCGGTCATTTCAGCACACGTTTTCGAATGACCTTGCCAATTTTCACCCTTCTAGCCCCAAAAAAATAACAGAAATACTTATCGAAAATCTTTTTGGCCGGAAATCAAAATGCAAGAAAATAGGAGTTTTCGGACAATCAATTTTCATGGAAATGGTGAATAAGCAGTGGTTGAGTTGCAGTGGAGTGACCATAATGCTCAGAAATATCACAGTATCAAGGGGGAAAGGATTCGTTTTTCTTTTCGTCAACTTTTCAGGGCGGATACCCCCTCTTATGCCATTGAATTTGGCAGATATTCGTAACAGGAAAAGTGTATTCTCCTAATTCCAAAAATGCACAATTCTTTGTGTTCGAAGCTTTGTGTGCAAAACGTTTTACAAAGGGTGTTCTTAAAGTTCCCGGACTGGTGGTGGTGTATAAGTGATTGAAGGGCTTGGCCCTCCCCACTGCTGGAGTCATTGATATGATTCTTTGGCTATCTCTTGACACATGCCACATGTTGTTTGCACGATTTTCTGTCCTGTGTTGACATTTTAAGTTGGGATCTTTTTTGTCAACTTTTCAGCGGATACCCCCTCTTATGCCATTGAATTTGGCAGATATTCAAAGTAGGCATGGACAAGTGTATTCTCCTACATTTCAAAAATGCACAATTTTTGTGTTCGAAGCTTTGTAACCTAGCAAACTCCAACCCTGGTTTCTAAAGGGTGCTCTCTAAAGCTTCACGGACATGGAAATGGTGTCATACAGTGATGTTTTAGGGCTGGAAGACGCTCCCCACTGTGGAGCCATTGAACTGATTCTCTTGGCTGATCTCTTGACAACCAAGGCCATCAACATCTGCGTTTGACACGATTTCTGTCAAGTGTTGACATTTTAAGTTGAGGAGCTTTTTGTCCCCAAAATCTTGCTATTTCTAGGGTTTTTGTTAGATATCACAAAGAGGCATGGACAAATTTGTTAGACATTTCGGAACCAATTTTGCGATATGATTGTCAGACCTTAGCAAAACTTCCAACCAGTTTGGTCTTCCAAATTGCTCTCTAAAGCTCAAGGACATGAAATCATTCAACAGTGATGTTTTAGTCTGGAAGACGCTTCAAAGAAAGCCATTGAACTGTTTCTGGTGATCCACAACCAAGGCCATCAACATCTGCGTTTGACACGACCAAGGTGAAAAATTGAGAGCTCGGTCCACTAAAATCGCTATTTTAGGGTTTTTGAGATATCCTTAGAACTTCGCATTGTGAAAACCCAAGTTTGCGATATGATTTCAGACCTTTGGATTCCCCAGTTTTGGACGTCCAAAGTTGGAGCAGCATCCGGTCTTGTGCTTACCTGCAACGGCAGAACAGAGATGCACATCGCCTCCAATAGCAAACTCGTTTTGGCCAGCAAGGAGATGATATCTTCCTAAAATCGTGGAGTGGCATGTGACAAAGCCTTGCCACACCCATTTTGACCCCTTAGCAAAAGCTGAGTTCCATTTTGGACGTAATGGAGCAGCATCCGGTCTTTGCTTAAACCACAAGACAGGGACAAAAAAGAACCCAACCTAAAATTGTCAACACTGGACAGAGAATCATGCAAACAACATGCAATATGATGAGTCACAATATAGACAAAGGTTCATATTATCAATGACTCCAGCAGTGAGGAAGGCCAAGCCTTTCAGGCACTTCTACACCACCACCAGTCTGGGAACTTTAAGAACACCCTTCGTATCTGTCTGAAATTGCATGGGTTTTTTGCACTCCAAATTGGAACAAGAGCAGTTTTAGAATTGACCAAAAATGGGGTGTTTGGTTTCCCCCATTTGTGCAAAAAAAAATACAAATTAATTCTTCACCGTGAACCCTTGTGGGTGACGTTGCTTATCTGACAACCAGATTCCAGATTGGTTTCAAGACTGCTTCGCATCTCTGAAATGGAAGGAGATAATTGCATGGAATGGGGTCTTTGCACAAAGAAGGGAAGATTTCAATTTTTGCCAATTTTGAAGCAGACCTCCCACCCACCTTTCGTGAGATTTGTAAAGTGCCGTACCTCATGCTCTGTTCCACTCCCTGTTGTGAACCCAGTCGTCATATGCCAATAACAATTTTATTATGCCTCACTTGAATTCTAGACTGTCAATAACTGCACAAAATAATCTAAAAGCATCAGCTGCAAACATTACACCACAAGTTCAGTTACAGTGTCTTCTAGCGATCTGTGAGCCCACATTATCACACAATCCAACTACGTTATTTAGGGATTCTTGTCCTGCGATTTCATTGCACTTTTCCCCCTTATATGTTGCATATAGGCATTCGTTCTGGCAGCATCATTCGGAAAATCATTTGCTGTGTGTTGAGCTTTCATTTGCTGATGTCATGATTCTGTCACCATAATTGAATTATCCATAATTGAATTCTGTCACCATAACTGAATTATCGTGGTCAATGCACGGGGACCACAAATGGGAAACAGAGTTGACAAAATGATAAAAATAGGCTGCGAACCATTCATAAATGTTGAATTGGCATAGATTTTGCTACAAAAAACATGCAAGTGATAGAACTGCATTTTGCACTGCATCCCCCCCAAAAATATGGTTGTTTGGTTAATTTTCAATCATCAAGGCCATCATTGAATTCCGAGCTTCAAACACGTTCAGGGCAAAGTCACTTCCTTTGCTTTTGCTTGTTTAGCAGCCATCTGCTTCTTCTATGTTTGGAAAAATAAAATTTGGCAAGGGAAGGGCAATGAGGGGAACT
>JASGXE010005049.1:0-23854 GCA_030068105.1 Sinentomon sp. SZTP_YWyxl | reverse complement strand
TACAACGAGATTTGTGTGTGCACACAGCCCTTCCGTAAAATGATTGACCTGCAATGGGCCCCCACACACGGTCAAATTAGTGTCATGTGAATTTGTCATGCAAATTTGTCATGCAAATTTGTCAGACTAATTTGATTGCCAGCGATGGCAACTAACAAAAACATGCATTATAATTTGTCAAACCACACTTGAACTGTCAGCAAAGTCAGGTGATGTTGTCCCAATAGGTGTGGAGATCGTGGCCCTGATGGTGCGACTTGGAGCCAAACGATCAAATTAGAGTGTGAATGCTCACCAACGGTCAAATTAGTGTGGCAAGCCACACTTTGACGAGCCATTTTCTGACTGCCAGAAAACCGTCAAGCCAATTTGATAATGCAAATTTGTCGGAAAACTGCTCACTGCGATCAAATTGGCGAGTCATGTCAATTTGCCACACAAATTTGATCGATTGCTGGGGCCCATCTCTGCGATGCGAGCGACAATCAAATGACAAATGCGGTATTTCGGTTCCAAAATTCGGACCACCGCCGCAACCGCCGAAACAGAGTCCCACCGGAAAGGCCCCCCCACAGACGATCAAATTGGCGTCAAATGTGGATGCTAATTTGACGACCCGTTTTCTGGCAGACCATGATTTCACCGTTTGTGGCCATTGCACATAAATTTGGTCGTTTGACGAGGCCGGTCTTGCGGCCTCGCCTGTGCTTTTTCAGTAAGAATGTCAATTTTATCTTTCCAGCATAAAGGACTGCTGAGAAAAAGCAATCGAAAGTTCGTAAAACATCAAAGAGTGAAAGCGGTAAAAGCGCGCCTTGAATTTCGCGATTGCGCCTCAGCCAATACAGAAATGGGTGCCAATTCAGCTCAAATTTTAATCCAGAGTATTTACACACAAATAAGTTGGAAGAAGATACTCAAGGGCGTCGGAAGTAAAAAAATCTGAGGGTGGGCGAAACATAGGATCGAACATAAGATATCGACATATGCGAAAAATGGCTTCCCAAAAACAACTCTCAGAACAATTATTGCTGGTGATTCCGGTCGTAGAGTCCAAGGAGAACGCCTGGGAGTATAAAATACAAAATTTCGACTGGACATCACTGCATTCGGGAAGCCTCCTGCAAGTACGCCGTGATCACGCGAGGAGATTTTATAAAAGCTTTGCCAAATGGGAAATCTTATGGACGATTTTATTTGGAAAAAATACTGTGATTGCTCGGTCGGTTGTTTTCGTGGATCTGTTGAAAGAAAAATGTGATTTGTGCAAACCGAAAATGTGCACTCAACTCAATTCCACAATGCACAGTTGCAGTGGAATTATTTGAGTCACACATGCAACAATGTTTTCCATCTAACTGTTGCCTACGAAACTTTTATCCCTTTTTACTCTTATGCAGGAGGTAGAAAACAAAGTGCCAGATTGCAACAAAACTTTTTCGAGGAGCCATTTTATTTCTCTGCATTATCTTTATTTCTACTGCATTGAGTTTTTGCTAATGTTTCAACAATCCCAATATTTTACATGTATCAGTGCATTACTCCCCTCATCGTATACACTATGTAATGTGGACAACACTGTATAGTGGCGGCGGAAAAAGATTACTCATACATGTGTTTTTCCCATTTAACTGTTGCCTCCGAAACTTTTTTTTCTTTCTTTTTACTCTTATGCATTTGGTAGAAATTAAAGCGCCAAATTGCAACGGAGCTTCTAGAGGTGTCAGATTTTGACATTAGTGATGAAAGAGGATCTTTTATTTCTACAGCATGGAGTTTTTGCTATAATCTCAAGAATGGAAATTTTACACATGTAGGCTATGGGTAATCTTTTTCCACCGCCAGTATACAGCTATGCCTCGTCGCATTACTTTAGGCTCTGGATCATCACTAAAACAACTCTAATCTTAAAAATCTCAAAATCGGACATGGTTATGCCCACTGTGCCGAGATGTCTCCAAAGGCCGCAAAACAACGCTCTCATAAACCTCTAACCCTTTTCTTTAAAATGAATAATTCCACATTTTCAGGTAAAAGTGGGATGAACCAAGGTAAATGGAAGAAGTAGTCTTCCATTTACCTTGGGATGAACGAACTTTTGGGGGTGGTCTGAACAATAACCAGACTGCGGGCCCTGTGCTGCTGGTGCAGTGGTGCAAACGGATTAAACACATGAGGACAGAGAACAGAAGAAGAGAGGAATGAGTATGAGTTGAATTGGGAAGTGAGGGAGTTGCATATTGCATTCCTTTTGCATGTGGAAAGAATGCATGAAACCACATTGCAGCGCAGCATTCAAAGGGCTCGGCAGGCAGTTGTATTGGCAGGGAAAAGGTCATTTGAAATAAAAAACAATTTACCCTTCACCAAAAGTGGATTCGTATAAAGGGTGAACGGCGAAAAAGGAAACGAAAAAGACTGCTTGCAAGTGGCCGTGTCCATTGAAAAGACGTAGCTCTGCTTTCGAACACCTGCGGTGCGATTGGACTCCGCTAATCAGCAAGCAATATCAGGAGAATTTTCAAAAATGTTATCGGCGTTCCGTCTGTGTGTGCATGACTCGTTAATAATAAACATCCATTTTGACTTTGGCAATGCAATTGCAACAGGGTGGGCCGGTGATTCTGCCTGGCACACGATGAGGGCACTCAATTGGGAATGGAGAGGGGAAAAAAATTTTGCTGCTCCTTGCGCATATAAAAACTTGAAGTTTGGTGCGCCCACAGTCCGGTCCTGTCCAGGCAGTGGATGTCGACAACTGCTCCTGTGCGACATTATCACAACCTCTTGCAAGCAGCATTGGTCGTCAGAATGAATCGTCTGACTGTGGAGCAACGCGTGAATGTTGTGAAATGGGTATATCAAAAGGACAGCCTTGATGCAGCGGCTATAGTTGCTGGCTTGCACATTACGGCGAACCTGTTCCGGCCAAGTCCACGTTCTGCAAAATCCGAACACCCTGCCGTTGAGATGCAGGCACTTGCTCGTTGGACTTTTGTCATTCCCGCTGAAAACAATGAAAACAAAACTTGTTTTTTTTCGCACCGAAAAACATTGAAAAAAAAATTCCCGAATGGCGCGTCTGCTGTCGACCGTCCCCGACGTCAGCATCACCAAAAAATAGGTGCAATTATCGTTTCCATTTTCGCCGTTCACCCTTTATTTGTGATGATTGAGATACCTATCGGGACTTGTCCAGTTGGTATACAAGGGTGGCAGCATCTGGGTTTTAGGAGGGGCAGTGCCCCTCCTGATTTTTTCCAGGGGGGGCAGGTTGCCCCTCCTGCCCCCCCGGCTCCGGCGCCAATGAAGATACTTGCAAGAGTTTTCCAACTTCCCATGTGGGCTTTGCACAAAATTCTAGGCGCGCTTTTACGCTTTCACTTTTTTCTGTTTTACGAACTTTCGATTGCTTTTTCTCAGCAGTCCTTTGTGTGTGCAAGAAAGGTAAAATTGACAGGAAGTGACTGAAACGCTGAACCAGCTTGTCCTGCTGGTAAGGTATTTTTGGGTTAGGTGAGGATAGGTAAGGTTAGTTTAGGCTAGGATAACCTAATCTAACTTTCGTTACACCCAAATTGACACTTACTGAAAAACACTGCTCTCTTGGCCGACTGAGCAAGAATCGTTGATTTTTTCTCCTTCACCAAGTTTTGAGCAATTCTTTCTGAAGATGTGTGACACGAATGCCGCAAACGACTGAAATGAAGTGGCGAACTGTGACCAAAGGTCACAGGATGCTCACATTTTCCATCGTTGAGAAAGGTGCATCTGAACATGGAATTGACGTTTTTCAAGCTTTGGGTTAGGGTTAGTTGCTTTGGTGCATTCGACCGAAGGTTTTGGAAAAATTCGTCATATTCAAGGGCTTTACAAGGTTTCATGGTCCACATTCGGAAACCCAAGGATTTTCTTGTTCATTCAGGGTCTCTCGGGAAAGACTGCGAGCAAATTTTTCGACGCGGTTTGAAGCATCCAATCAAGATGCTTTCTTCAGGAAAATCCAACCAAAACAGTTGATCTTCTGGGTGCTCAGCTTTTCACGAAAAGAAAATTTCCCGGCAAGCGTATATAAAGGGCGATCGGTGAAAAAGGAAACGGTAAAGACTGCTTGCAAGTGGCCGTGTCCAGTAAACAGACGTAGCTCTGTTATCGAACACCTGCTGTGCGCTTGGACTCCTCTAATCAGCAAGCGATATCTATTGAGTTTTCAAAAAAGTTATCAGCGTTCAGTCCGTGTGTGCATGACGCGTCAAAAATAAACATCCATTGAAACTTTGGCAAGCGCAATCGCAACAGGGTGGGCCGGTGGTTCTGCCTAGGCACACGATGAGGGCATGCACTCAATTGGGAATGGAGAGGGGCAAAAATTCATGTGCTGCTCCTTGAATTTGCGAAAACTTGAAGGGAGGGGGTCCTGTTCACTGATGATAACAGATACTCGTACTGTTCAACATGATCACAAACACTTGAAAGCAGCATTTGGTCGTCGGATTGAATCGTCTGACTGTGGAGCAACGCGTGAATGTAGTGAAATGGCAGTGTTGCGCATTGAGTCACAATGATGTCAAACGGTTTGCGACGTCTCTGTCGAAACGAACAAATCTGTCAACAGAAAACTGCTATGGCCTGATGTTGTGTTTGGTTTAAATTGAAATTATGGCTGCTGAACCATGTCCAATTCCAGGCAGCACAATTCGAACACCCTGTCGTTGAGATTCAGGCAATTTGCTCGTTCGACCTTTGGCATTCCCAATGAAAACAATAAAACACAATTTGGTTTTTTTTCGCGCTGAAAAATATTGAAAAACAAAATATCCCGAAGACGCGTTTGTTGTCGACCGTCCCCGACGTCAGCCTCACCTAAAAATTGGTGCAATTATCGTTTCCAATTTCGCCGTACACCCTTTTATAGGTGTGATCTTCTGTTGAATTGACAGGGTTTCCACTCAAAATCGTCTGGGGGGCGGAGCCCCCCAGTAGTTGGGGTCTCAGCGGGGATGCAAGAGGCGGGGGCGGAGCCCCCCAGAATCTGAGGAAATTTTGAAATTTGAGCGTTCATTTTGGGGACAAATTTGGTGTTCAAGAGGCCAAAAACTGCAACAAAAGTTCCTCCAATTCCCTGGATTTTCCAGGTTTTCGCATTTTTTCCCTCTTTTCCCTGGATTTTCCAGGTGCTAATTATCAAATCCCTTGATTTTCCAGGTTTTCCAGGTGGGTGGCAACCCTGATTAATGGGTGGACACCAAGCTGTAGATTGAGGTATAGGTAGGAAGGTCAGGTCAGGTTCAGTTAGCTTGGTCAGAATTTTCGAAAGAAGAAACAGGTAGATCACACCTTACACGAATGCCAAATTCCTTGACTTCTGTAGAAACAGAATTCACGAATTCCTGACCAAATGCATATTTCAGGCACTCTGAATGGTCAACCATTTTTGATATCCGAAATTCCAGATCGTTTGCTACTGTCAAAAATCCCCTGGCTTTTCCCCTTTTATGAAATTTCAATTTTTCAGAAAGTTTCTGACTTCTATTTTTCAGACATTCACTGACTTTCAGTCATTTCAGAAATTCCAAGAGTTCCCTTTTGTATCGGAATCTCTCTAACAATTCCCTTCATCAGAAATTCCTTTTCAGAAATTTTCTGACTTCCAATTCATTTCAGAAATTCCCTGAGTTTTCCCTCTCCAGAAATTCCCTCATTCCAGAAATTCCCTCACTTTTCCCATTTTCAGAAATTCCACAACTTTTCCATTTTCAGAATACTTTCCCCTTTCCCAACTTTCCGAACTGTTCACTTTTTAAGAAATTTCCTGACTTCCAGTCCATTTCAGAAAGTCCCTTTCCTTTCAGAAATTACCTTTGTCAGACATTCCTAGACTTTTCCCCTTTTCAGAAATTTACTGACTGCAATTTTTCAGGAATTCACTGACTTTCATTTTCAGAAACTTCCCAACCTCCACTCCATTTCAGAAATTCCTTAACATTTCCCTTTCGTGAGAAATTCCTCGACGTTTCCTCTTTTCAGAAATTTCCTGACTTCCAGTTTATTTCAGAATTTCCGCTTTCCAAAAATTCCCAGACTTTTTCCATTTTCAGAAATTCCCCAACTTTTCCCCTTTTCGGAAATTCCGAGACTTTTCACTTTTTCAAAATTGCCCGACTTCCTGTTCAATTTATGAAATTCCCTAAATTGTCCCCTTTTCAGACATTCCAACTTTTACCTGTTTCAAAAATTACCCAACGTTTAACTTTTTCAGAAATTCCCCAACTTTTCCCTTTTTCAGAAATTTCCTGCCTTTTCAACATTTCCTGACTTCCCGTTCATTTCAGAAATTCCCAGAATTTTCCTTTCGTTTCAGAAATTCCTTAACAATTCCCTTCAACAGATTCCTTGACTTTCCCCTTTTCACATTTCAAAAATTTCCTGCGTTTTTCCTTTCATTAAAGAAATTCGCCAACAATTCCCTAAATTAGAAATTCCTAGACTTTTCCCATTTTCAGAAATACCCTGTTTTTTCCTTTTTCAGAAATTCCCTGACTCACCTGCCCCTTTTCACAAATTTCCTAAATTTTCCAATTCTTTTCAAAAAATTCCACGACTTTCTTTTTATTGCAGAATTCCCAAAAATTCCCTAACTCATCCATTTCTCAGAAATTCCGACTTTGCCATTTTCAGAAATTATCTGCATTTCCCCTTTTATTTCAGAAATTCCCTGACTTCCAATTTCCTGAAATTCAATGACTTTCCCCTTTTCAGAAAGTCCCAGACAATTCCCCTTTTTCGGAAATTCCTATTTTTCAGAAAATTCTCCACTTTTCAGAAATTCCAAATTCTCCTTTTTCGGAAATTCCGATCTTTCAGAAAAATCCTCTCTCTATTCGACGACTTTTCCCTTTTTCAGAAATTTCCAGACAATTACCCTTTTAGAAATCCAGGTTTTTTCATTTTTGAGAAATTCTCCATTCCATGACCTTTTTCAGAAATTCCAACAAATCTTTTCCTCCACATCTTTTCCAGTTGGCCAAAAATCCTCAACCTTTCCGGCCACAGAGCACCCAGATCTCTTCCAATGTATAGTGGCGGCGGAAAAAGATTACGCATACGTGTTTTTCCCATTTAACTGTTGACTTCGAAACTTTTCTTTCTTTCTTTTTACTCTTATGCAGTTGGTAGAAATTAAAGCGCCAAATTGCAACGGAGTTTTCTAGAGGTGTCAGATTTTGACATTAGTGATGAAAGAGGATCTTTAATTTCTACAGCATGGAGTTTTTGCTAAAATTTCAAGAATGGAAATTTTTCACATGTATGGGTAATCTTTTTCCGCCGCCACTATACAAAACAATCTGAGCAACACCCATATGCATAAGTCACTTTCTGAATACCCTGTAGAGCTTGAGCTGTGTTTCAGCTGAAAGCACCATGGATCAAAATGTCCCAGACCTGCGTACCCTGGTCAGGCACCGCCATCTACACATTGAAATCCTTGGATTTGCATGTGTATAGTTGGGACAGAATTAATGTGCTCATACATGTGCTGTTCCCATTTAACTGTTGCATCCGAAACGTTTTGTTCGGGTTGCCGTCATATGGGGAGACACAATTGCTCGATTGGAAGGAAAACATTTCAGAACACGGTCGGAAGGTAAACATTTTCAGAAAAGTCGCACTCTGAGTCGTGTAATTGTGTCCCCCCTTTGACACCGGCATAAGGCACAGGGTGTGCATTTTCTCTATCGGGCAGTCGGTTAGGGTTTTCTGTGTAGTGCAAAGAACTTAATTTAAAGCAATCTGCACCAAACTTAACCCCATCTAAGGGGGACACAATTGCACGGCTCAGAGCACAGCTATTTTCTGAAAATGTTTCCATGCGATCGTGCAATTGTGTTCCCCTCATTTTAATCTGATGTCAGGGGGCAGCAATGAAAGTTCCAGATTTCAACTAATCGTTCTTGAGGTGTTAGATTTTGACCTCAGCAACAAAAGAGGATCTTTAATTTCTACAGCATGGAGTTTTTGCAACAATGAATGAGCACCAAGGGAAGATTGTTCAAAGATGAAAGAATTACCACATGTGCGCGAGTCTCGGGGTCAAACATTGTTGAAACCCCCAGGCGAAGCGAAGTCGTCCGTTTCGGGCGATTAGGGGAGATCCGCCGATTGAATGCGGCGGCGCATCCCCGGGGCGCTTGCGAGGCGGCGGCTTGCCGTCGCCGGGTAGGTGCACCTAGAGCGCACACCACCCCCTTTGATGCATGGATGCAAGTACAGCGATTTCCTTTGAAGTTGTCATCTCAAAATTCACAGTCTTCTTTCGAAGTGGTCGTTGCATCAATTTCCTCACCACTTTTTCGGTGAAAAAGGACTTCCAACAACATTGATCATTTTCATTTCTCCGTTTTCACTTAGCTCCCTTTAATTTGTCCAAGAAGATATGTGCACACAATGCAGACAACTTCAAACATGCAAGTTTGAAAGAGTTAACATTTATGCTACAAATTTCGATAAACACGTTTTTGCAAAGATGGAGATGTTTTTTCGAAGCCAAGACGGCATTTCTTCGCACAAAAACGATGGCAGCACATTGGATGCGGCCTCCAAAGATCATGAAGTTTGAATTTTTTTGGTGGAACTCAAGGAAATTTAGATAAACACGTTTTTGCAAAGATGAGATGTATTTTCGAAGCCAAAAATGGCTTTTCTTCACACAAAAACAACGGCAGCACATTGGATGCGACCTCCAAAGATCATATTTTTTTTTTGGGGGGAAGTCAAGGGCAGCTACATTTGGAGCCAATCAAACCTGATCGAACTCTACCCTCATTGTGTATTGCTTGTTGTCAACCTAGTGCTTGTGCATGTTGCTTCTGATAAGATTGTTTATTTAAACTGACTCAAACTCCTCGAGCCTCCCCTCTGGAGTGACTTTCCTCGCATGCCTGCGAAGACATCGTGGATCATGGCTCATCCAGTCGAAAGATGGAAAACCCTGACAGGAAAACCATTCTTGTGAAGGTCCGCTGTCATGTGATCCAAAGCCCCTAACCCTAAGCTTGAAAAAAGTCAATTCCATGTTCAGATGCACCTTTCTCAACGATGGAAAAGGAATGCTGTTGTGCATAGAAATCAAATTTTCCAACAGAATTCGATGCATAACATTTTTATGCAGAGAAATCTGTTGGAAAATTTGATTTCTATGCACAACAATATTCCTTTTTCATCGTTGAGAAAGGTGCATCTGAACATGGAATTGACTTTTTTCAAGTTTAGGGTTAGTGGCTTTGGTGCATCCGACCGATGGACTTCACCATACAAGTGCCCAAAGCAGGCAAGTGCTTCTAGGATATCCCAAGCAAAGCGATGTTTCCGGGTTGTAAAGTTCCAAAATCTACACAAAGAACCTCGAGGAAGTTGATAAAATAATCGTCTGTATTTGTCAAAGCTACAAAGAAATAAAAATTTCCAACAAAAATATTCACATGAAATTGGTTATTTTTTAAGCTTACAGCTCATTCCATTTGAAGATTGGTATAAACTGAGGATGCTTCTCACTTTTCCATTCAAAACATTCAGCGAAACTTTGATTTCTGTGCCGAATCCCCAGTTCTGTCGGGTTTTCATTGTTGCAGGAATTCTGGTTTCCCTCTAAGCATACTTGTGAGCATTCTCAGCTCATATCTTCAAGTGGAATGAGCTGTAGGGTCAGGGTTAGTGGTTTGGGGAATATGGCAGGAGGCACTGATATGGCCGAATATCAAACTCCGTTGCAGAAAAGGAACGTGTCACCAAGCAAAGGACTTATCTCCACGAACTGGGTGAAAAAGACAAGACAACCAAGATGATTCTCTTGTCCCACAAAAAAGAGAATTTCCAAGGGATTGTTCATTCGAATGCTTTTTTCGGTGCCACCGAAAAAAGCATTCGAATGAACAATCCCTTGGAAACGGTGCAATATCAAACCAAACCCAGTGGAAAACTCCAAAGGAGTTGCAGCATCACGGTGTCCTTTTCAGGGGCGTCGTCTTAGGTTTTTGCAGGTCAGAGGGCATACTTCGGGGAAGGAGCTGGGAACGTACCAACCCTGCAATGCGGCGCCATATGGAGCATGGTCTACGAAATACGTCATCAGATACAGTCCAGGTTGCGAATTTAAGGAAATGAGTACGCGTTTGGGCCTATCCCGATTTTGCGCATATCAAAAAAGTGAAAAATAAAGCTAATCTAACCAAACCTAACCTGTCTTACTTACCTAACCTGCCCCAACCAAACCAAACCTTTTTCCATTGTTTCTAGCGTTTTCCCCGTTTTTGGGGGGTCGGGATTTTAACATGGAGTTGGATGGAAAAGTGCCCAAACGCGTACACATTTCTTAAATAAGCGTCCGGGGTTCCCAGCAATTTTATAAAAAATCCCTTTCAACTTTCAAGGTTTTTCCAAGGGTAGGTTTTCTTAAGTGACAGAAAGTGGAGCCCATGTGGTTTGAAGGCCACAAATGTGGGGTCTGGTCTGTGCCCTGTGGTGGCACCACCAGCAGGGTTCTAAAGGACTGAGCTCCTGGAAGGAAGGAGGTTTGGGAGATGTGAGTCAGAGTACCCCAATGGCCAAAGATGTTCAACAAGAACAATTCCACGAATGCTTGCGTATGACAATTTTCATGTTGTTTTGCAAAAAATCATATCGTCAAATTCAAGGTTTTGGAAATCAAGGGTTTAAGGTTCGCCTGGGAATCTTGGCAGTATGGCATAGGAATGGAAAATTGCCAAATGCTTTTCCAGGGTCCATGAGCAGACCAAATTTACACCAATTGGGCGCATGGGCAGAGTACGGCCTGGCAAAGTTTTACCATCACACCATGACCCAATCGGAGGGTCAAGGGTCAGACCCATCACACCTCCAGTTATTGGATCTGCGGTGGAGCCCCAAGGCGCAGAGCCCTCAGATGCGAAAGACATTTTGAAATTTGGGGTTTATTTAGGGTGCAATATTTGTGCTCCAGATGCAAATTTTTGCATCAGGGTGTGCCAAAAGCACAATATGTCAAGACATGGTTGCTGCTGTTTTGAAAAATCGGAATTCCCTGAGTTTTCCAGGTTTTCCAGAAGGATTCTCAGTTTTTTCCAGGGCTTTTTTCCAGGGTTTTATCTGAGGACAAGACAAAAATGGGAGGGTGCAGACGAAAATTTCAAGACAAGAATATTCTTCAGGTGTCATCGTTGGAAATTTTAAAAAAATGTAAACTAAAAAAATGTTATGAAATTCTGTTTTCCATTTTTTGGCTGGTTTTTCTGGAAATTTTCAGTTTTCCAGGGTTTTTTCCAAAAATCCCTGAGTTTTCCAGGTTTTCCAGGGTGTGAAAAAAATTCCCTGAGTATTCCAGGTTTTCCAGGTTTTCCAGGTTGGTAGCAACCATGCAAGAGAACAAGCCAACCACTTAAGAGCATTTCTCATCAGAGGGGGCAGTCACCCCCTGCCCCCGAAATGGCACCCTGGTCTTTTCCATTGGTTCAATCCTCCAAGAACAAGAATCTGTGAATGTAACTGTACCATGACATTTGTTTTACTTTTATTTTTTTTACCATAAAGATATTCAAAATACATCGGGGTAAAAAATCGGCATCATAATGAGAAAAGGACACAAATTTACCGTTGAATCGTGATTTGTCACCCAGACAGCAAACTATAAAAGAATAAAAATAACAATTGGACAATTCCAATCGAAAATTTATATAACTAGGAAAATAACTAGAAAACTACATACGAGCTGGTTGGCTAAGCATGCCCTGAGTGTTTCTCTTCAAAACAGAAGGAAGTCTAAACGAACCTACCTGGAGGAAGAATAAGGAGTTTGTGGTTGAAGCGACTGGTGGCAGGAGCCAGGCGAAGGAACTTTGTTTAAAGGATTTTCTTCCATATCCGCTCTTTATTTGGCCAGCAGCTCTTAAGGACTGCAAGGAGGGAAGTTCTTTTTTTATCTGGGCTTCATGCCCGGTCGCGGTTTTACAAATCCTGCCGCGACTTTTTTTCTTACCTAAAGCTATCTGAACCTGACCTAGCCCTGTCCCCTCTAGGAAAAATCAATGCTCGGTGGGGGCCCCGGCCCGCTATCTAAAGTCGCGGCAGGGTTTGTAAACTGGCTGCCGGGTCTGCCCCCAGATTCTCGCACAGCACTTTTGCAACCACATAACGCTGACTCGCACGCTTTAAAAAAAAGAAGAATCATGAGAATGGGTTCTAGCAGAACCCCCCTGGGGATAGCAAACCACATCCGAAGAAAAATGCATTTTTCAGTTGTCCTACCCTCCCCACGACGTCAGCAAATGCCGCCCTCAAAACGTTCACAGGGTTGCCACTCTAAATCCAAAGTGGAATTCCCTGGATTTTCCAGGTCCCCACTGATCTGGGCGCAGCGCAGACGGGGGGTCGGGGGGGGGCCGAGCCCCCCGTAATTGGGGTCTGGGGCAACGCCTCAGCAGGGTTCCAAGGGGCAGAGCCGCTGGCAGGGGGTCTGGGGGCGGAGCCCCCCAGAAGTTGAGGAAATTTTGAAATTTGAGCGTTCATTTTTGGGTCAAATTTGGTGTTCAAGAGGCCAAAAACTCCAAAAGTTCCTCCAATTCCCTGGATTTTCCAGGTTTTCGCTTTTTTCCCTCTATTCCCTGGATTTTCCAGGTTTTCCAGGTGCTCAATTTCAAATCCCTGGATTTTCCAGGCTATCAAGGTGGGTGGCAACCCAGGTTCTGCAGTAGAGCAATCCCTTTTACATTAACTCTCTGCCTACACTACAGAACACTCAAAGAAACAAAAAGGTGCAAATGCATTGCAAGTGTGCACCAAAATGCAAGTGTTTCGAAAAGAGAATTGAAGCACATGCACCAAGAATGGGTTGATCGGAACTGACCATTCTTGGTGAGATGGGCCTTATCTATCCACCGATGACATGTACCTATCACAAATGGTTTCACCCTTCCTGCTCGGGTAATCGATGAACATGCGGCCCACCAGATTTGGTGAGTTCATGAACGGCCGAATATAATCTATCCTAGCTAATCTAACCTACCCTCAAAGGGTTAGAATAGGTTCTGTTAGATTACGTTAGAACGTTTATGTACACACCAAATCTGGTGGGCCACATATTAGTCGATTACCACAACTCGGATGGCGTCTTTAAGTGAACGGAAAAATGACAAAGATGAAGCATGATGAAGCAAAAGCACACGACAAAAGGGTGCTTAAGGAGAAGGCATCGTTGGCAGCGAGTGCAAACTGGAAAATGACTGCTAAGGGGAAGCAAATACGATGATAGGTTTAATCTGCCAATGGTGCCTTCCCTATCAGCACCCTTTTTAGAGTGTTTTAATCAGCATGTGATCGTCCTTATTCATCTTTGTATTTTTACCCCTTCACACGAAGAAGCCCTGAGGGTGAAACCGGTGGTGATACATAATTTGGTATCAGGACCGTTTTTCATCGACGAGAACAGTAAAAATCTGGAAACTGCTGTTTTTGCCCATCAAAGGGGTGAATTTTGTGGGTTTCAAAAATTTTCACAAATTTTTTGTCTTTGGCGGTCAAAAAACCTTTCCTACATGCCCAGACGCTACATGTGACATTCACTTGGCACGCATTCGCTTGGAACACACGAGTTGGAACCAGGGCTTAAAGTGTGCCGGAGCGCACCGGAGCTGAGCTCCGGCCGTCCCTGTCGCCGCAGGATCTGAGCTCCGGCAGTACTTTTCATCCGACATCATTGAAACACTGCGCTGAGCTCTGTCCCTGTTTCACACATTTAACACACATCCCCTCTGAATGTCAAACCCATTTTTTCAAGATGTCTGTCCAATCCATGCCTGCGCTTTGGCGATGTCACAACCACCCACCAGGACCTTTCCCCCTTGGAACCTCATCGGGGCTCAAACCCAGACCCCCAACTGGGTCTGAGCTCCTTTGCTTCCCTTAAAAATGCCCCTGCGAAATTCTGGAATGATATTGTTTGACCCCTGGTTGTTGGTCCCTTTTTTCGAATGCATGGTCCCTTTTCTGAAAAGGGAGCTCCGGCCCTTTTTATTTTCCACTTTAAGCCCTGCTTGGAACACACAAAAAACTATTGAAGTGGAGTTTAGGGCCGCACAGCCAGGCATTAAATTGTGAAATTGGAAGCAGTGGTATAGTTGCGGCGGAATTCATGTACTCATACATATCAAAAATTGCTGCCGTTCAAATTTTGGCAAAACGTTTTTGCTGCAGAAATTAAAGATCCTCTTTTGCGACCGAGGTCAAAATCTAACACCTCCAGAACACTTTGTTGAAATCTGACACTTTAATTTCCACCGCCCGAGTAAAAAGAAACAAAAAAACGTTTAGGAGGCAGCAGTTAAATGGGAAAAACACGTGTGTGTACATTAATTCCGCCGCCACTATACACTTTCATTCACAGTCACCTTACGAGAACCACAGAGGTCAGTTTTAGAGGTACGTCATACCCACAAAGAGAAGTCGTGGCACTCGTACCACCGCGTACCCCCCCACAATTTAATCCCTGTGCACAGTGGACAAAGACCGCCCCTCGGGCCGCAGCCCAGAGAGGGGGATGGCGTCCTCTGGTTTCATCTAGGCTCATTTCTCAACAAAAATGTAAAAATCCTACAGTTGCGACACGTGCTACCGACTAAAATGTAAGGCACTAAACAGGGCGATTATTATACAAACACTAGTTAACACTACGCCACTACTCATCTTCATGTAACGACTCTCATCCGCATCGATCATACTCGTCAAGAAGTCGCTGAGAGCCTCTGTTTGACAACTCTCATCTTTTCGCACCGATTCTGACCGACTTTTGACAAGATTGGCTTTGGCAGGAACTGTGTCGGCGATCCCCAGGGCATACTCAAACCGGTCGCAAATGTCACCGAGGGTAGCTACTTTGCTCCGGTCGGAATTGGTAGTGTCGTACGCCTCCTTGACAATTCGCTGTATCTGGTTGATGCGCATGTGACTGGTGACGGTCGAGCCGACGACACCCAAGCACGTTCCGACAATTGAGCAGATTATTGCCAAGTACTTTGATTTCTCCGCCTGCATGCGTTCCCGCTCGTGGTTCGAACGAACTGCGTTGGAGAACAGCATGAACTGTTGGTGTTCGTTGGTTTCGCACTTTGTGAACTCTATCTTCAACTGCTTTTCGTCCTTCAACAGTTCGTATTCCTGTGGAACAAGTGATAATGAACAAATTGGAACGTAAATTTCACCCAATCGTCCCCCTGAGATACATCAGCCCTCACTTGCCCCCTGGCATGTGGAGAAATTTCTTGCTCGACCTGGTCAGAAATTTGGAGCTGGAAAACATTTAACGTCAAAAATTAGAAGAACTTTAGGCCAGGAAATGTAAAAATTGAAGGCCAGGAATTTGAAAAATTTTAGGCCAAAAAATAAAAAAAATTCGGCCATGAAATGGAAAAAATTTAGACAGGAATCGGAAAAAATTGAGGCCAGAAATTGGAAAAAATTAAGGCCAGAAATTAGAAAAATTTAAGGCCAGGAATTGAAAAAATTTTAGGCAGAATGAGAAAATTTAGGCCAGGAATTGGAAAAATTGAAGGCCAGCAATTGGAACAAGTGACAATGAACAAATTAGAACGTAAATTTCAAAGCGAAAGAGGGTAACTGCGATAAGGTTACTCTTTAACTGGATTCTGGAACACTCGCTACTTTTAAATAAGGTCAGGATGGAAGGAAAGTCAAAGGAAATCGTGACCTTCCTCTGGATGGTCAGAAATTTCTCAGGAAGCCAGGGAAAAATTTCTGGGAAAGTTGGGAATTGCTGAAACTGGAAAAAGCTTTTGCTGTTGGAGAATGTGGGCGCAATAGAAACTCAGAATTCTGGAATGTTGCAAGTTCCGGTCAGGAAAAATTGGGAAAAGTCCAGGAAAATGGCTCCGGTCTGCCTGCAGACATACTGTCAGCAGTCCGTCGCATTTCAACGGTCAACCTCATCCACCGTGAACCCATCAAATTTGGCTTTTTCAACTGTGTGTTGCGAGTTCCGGTCTGGTAAAACCTGGAAAAGTCAGGGAAAATGGCTCGTCTCCTGCAGGCATTCCGTCACCAGTCCAAGTCACATTTCAACGGTCAAAACCTGGAAAAGTCAGGAAACATGGCTCTTGCAACTCTGCAGGCACAAAGCAGCCAGAATCATTTCAACGGTCAATCACTGACCGTTCCATCAATCTTACCTTTTTCAACAGTTCCAAATACTTCTCCTGACCCCTCTGCAACTTATCGAGATCCTCATGAATAAAGCTTATCTGACTCCGCACGTCGTCAAGTTTCCCCTGCAGATCCTGCCTCTGCATCTGAATGTCCAGAAACTGTTTCTCGGCCGTGTTGACCTTCGACTGAGCATCCCTGACCTCCGTAATTCCAATAAAATCTTCGTATTTCAACGTGAGCTGGTTCACCTTCTCTCTCAGGCTACTGGAGACTGCTTTCAGAGGATTTTTGGCTTGCTTCCAGTAAGGACTTAGATTCATAATCTGTCTCCGGCATCGAGCAAACCAAGGCACTGTTACTAATCCTGTCACCAAGCCAGAAATCAACTTCTTCAGGGTCATGCAACATGGCATGTAGGATCAAAAATAAAATGATGGGTATTTTTTAAATGCAGGATTCTTTTTGTTATTTCAAAAAACTTCCCAAAATATTCCATCAGCAAAGTTAATTTAGCGCTACACATGAAATCACTTAATGAAAATTTTCGGTGTCTTAAGACATGGTTGTTGACTGGTATTGGCATTGGGTGGTGAGGCCAGGTACCGGCCCTTGACGTTTCAACCAATTGCCCCCCCCCCCCCGAGATATCTCGACCCCCACTTGCCCCCTGGCATGTGCTTTCTGCTCCCCTGGTTGGAAATTTGGCGCATGAAACACGAACATAACTGGAACTGGAAAATTTTAAGGCAAGGAATTGGAAAAATTTAAGGCTAGGAATAGGAAAAAATTAAGGCCAGGAATTTGACAATTTTGAGGCCAGTTAGTGGAAAAACGCCAAACCCCAGAAATGGACTTTGCGATCAGCATGGCCACAACAAACCCCAAATTTCAAAATTTCTTCACTTCTGGGGAACTCCACGCCCTGACGTCAGGGATGTCTGTGCAAAATTATCAGCCAAATCGGAAAATAAATATCCTCAGGTCCATTCAAAAATAGGTGGGCAATATGAATGGCTTGGGCAATATGAATATAACATGGCCTCCAAAGATAAATGACATAAAATTGGGATTTTCTGTAAAAAAAATGCCTGCCCAGTGCCCCTCATATGTTCAAACCTGGTTGTAGACCATGCCTCAATTGATTCAGGTGAAACAAGTTAGAAAACTTGCCTTAGAACCTCAAATTTATCATAGGTTCATTATCTGAAGAAACCCAAACATTTTTCTATTTTCCCATTTTCTTTCGAAACATCGTTGTTTGAAACATTGAATCTGGTTCACAATGAAGTGTCTTTTATTGGCTGCTGCAGTGAGATTTTGAGAAATATACAGGGTTTCCCAAAAGTCACTTGAAAATCCCTGCTGTTTGCTAGTTTTCTATCTTCTCTTGTGGGGCTTTTTCCTTCAGATTTCAGGTTCAGATTGGGCAGGCTGCAGTGTTATTCATTCGAATTGGAACAAACTCCACTCCAAGCTTCCAGAGTTGCTTCCAAACTGCAATGCACTTTTCTGGGGTTGTCTAGTGACTTTTGGGAAACTCTGTATAAAATACAAGGTTGGTCACATTCCCCATTGAAATAACTCACCCTCAGGTTTAACTCAACAGAGCCAATTCAACAGACGGATGAATCTTTCAATGCAACAATGGAAAAGGAATAAGCATTGTGTGTGCATAGAAATGAAATTTTCCAAAACACTCCATTGAATTGGCTCCATTGAGTTGAACATGAGGGTGAGTTGCAATGGGGCATACGGCTGCATTGTATGCACCTGAATGCCACAATTTCCTGCATAAATTTCACCGATGTCTGATGACAAAACATTTTATTCACAATTTCATTCATAATGAACTGGATATTTCATTGTTTTTTTCATCGACGAATCCGAGTGATAATTTTTTCGACAATGACACAAGGTTCACCGGATTGCGGTTGAATGAATACTCGCCGGAAATATCGAATAGGTTTGGAAGTGCAGAATTCCGAATCGTTTCACCTTGTGGCATATGTAGCCACACAGTAACACGCAGTTCTCAATGCCACATTTGTGCGATGTGGTTTGATGGCTCTGGGAGTAATCTCGGTCATTGCCATGCAGCCAACAAAGCAACAGCTCAGCGAGTTCAGATATGTTTTCCTCCCTCCAGAGCATGTTGGATCTTGTTCCGACATGTTTTCCTCTCTCCAGAGCCAGTTAAATCTTGTCGCGACATGTTTTCCTCTCTCCAAAGCCAGTTGAATCTTGTTCCGACATGTTTCCCTCTCTCCAGAGCCAGTTGAATCTTGTCGCGACATGTTTTCCTCTCTCCAAAGCCAGTTGAATCTTGTTCCGACATGTTTTCATCCGGATCTGCTCTTTTGGTCCAGAGTTCGATTGGTCCAATGATTGATTGGGCCAATGTGAAAAATTTGAGATGTGATTTGCGGCCACGTTGAAGACGCTTTCGGAAACCCGGTTAGGAGGTTAGCTTGGATTCGGTTGGGTTCTTTCTGGGACGTACATGTCGGAAATCTGAACGCTTTGGACGATGTGATCCATTGGACCAAGCGAACTCTGGACCAAGCGAACCAGACCCATTTTCATCTCCACAGCAAGTTGAATCTTTTTCTCACATCAACAAAAGTGGTATGGTTAATCAAATTTTCCAGAAATCACAGCTTCGTTTCTGTCTGTCCCCCTCACACTTCATCAGTTGCCACATAAGAGGGAGCCAATGGTGGTGGCAAGACGAGCCCGTAACTCCTGGGACCGGATCAACCTGACTTTTTGCTGAAGTTTTGTCAGAGATTTGCCGGCAGCTTTGTCAGAGATCAAGGTGTTTGGTCCTAGATTAGCTCGAACGCCTCAGTCTGAATGTTGATCAGTTTTTGATGCTGGATTTTCCATGGAATGGTGCTTGAATGCAATTCTTCTTTTTCAATGTTCTCATGTTCTGGACTCATCACAATCCTGTCCTCTGAAAACACCATGGTTGCAGATGTGGCACAGCTTTATTTGTTCGGTAGAGCCGTCGTCCTTTCTCTGTTAGTCCTAAAAGTCCATGCTCCTCTCACAATACCATGCTGATCATGGCAGGATGGACACTCGGCCGATTTCCAAAACAAAGATTAATCGGCGGATCGCCACGATCCGCGGATAGACGAGTGGTGACCTGGTTGACCACAAACATTTGGATTCACATCGATGCTGCGAATGACAAGGTCAACCACATCGCCACTGGTCGATCCGCGAATCGAGGCGATCCTCAGATTAATCTTTGTTTCACGAATCGGTCGCATTCGGCCGATTTCCAAAATGAAGATCAATCGGCGGATCGCCTCGATCTCCGGATCGACAAGTGCTGAGCTGGTTGACCACAAACATTTGGATTCACATCGATACAGCGAAGGACAATGTCAACCTGATCACCACTCGTCGATCCACGGATCGAGGCGATCCTCAGATTAATCTTCGTTTTGGAAATCGGCCGAATATCTGCTCTACCACATCCACTTTCTCTCGTCGGTGTTTTTCCATCTTGGAGAGGACCTGTATTTTTGAAAATATCATCTGCATCTCCCATTGTTTTCAATGAAAAGTAGTAGATCCACGAAAAGGGGATAAAATGTTGATGTTGCAGTTCGGAATACCGCCGGCATTTCAAAAATGTTGGTCTGAGCGAGTTTTCACACACGCTCAAGTTGCCTAAGTAGAATAGCAAGATTAGGTTAGGTTAGCATTTGTTGGGTCAGTTTCAGTAGAGAGCAAGTGTGCCAACTCGTCCAGTCCAATGTCGGCAGGTATTCCGAACTTCTTCCAAAAAAGCCTGCTTATGGCCAGGCAATATTGGGCCAACCTGTTGAGCTGTTTTTAACAAGCTATTTTCTGCTGATTTTGCCAAGTACAACACAGTTCCCTGAAAAAAGCTGGGCATGTGCCCAGACAAGATTTCCGATCCCCCCATGGTCAATTTTGGCAACCTATACGGGCTCATTAAACCAGTTTGGTAAATCTTTTAAAAATTTTCTCCAGTTGTCGTTTTATAAATTTGTCCGCCAGGAACACAACACAGATAGATGCACAGTGGTTTCAGTGGGTACAGTGGCAGGAAAATTAATTGTACCACGTATTCTGTCATTTTTGCGGATTATCAGGGAAACCTCAAACTCCACAACATTGCTTTCCCATAATTGGGGGTGCATATGTCCATGCATCAAAATTCCATTTTTGCATCGAAAATTATCACAATTGGGGATGCACATTTCCATGCATCAAAATTCCATTTTTGCATCGAAAATCATCATAATTGGGGATGCACATTTCCATGCATCAAAATTCCATTTTTGCATCTAAAATCATCATAATTGGGGATGCACATTTCCATGCATCAAAATTCCATTTTTGCATCGAAAATCATCATAATTGGGGATGCATATGTCCATGCATCAAAATTCCATTTTTGCATCGAAAATCATCATAATTGGGGATGCACATTTCCATGCATCAAAATTCCATTTTTGCATCGAAAATCATCACAATTGGGGATGACATTTCCATGCATCAAAATTCCATTTTTGCATCGAAAATCATCATAATTGGGGATGCACATTTCCATGCATCAAAATTCCATTTTTGCATCGAAAATCATCATAATTGGGGATGCACATTTCCATGCATCAAAATTCCATTTTTGCATCGAAAATCATCATAATTGGGGATGCACATTTCCATGCATCAAAATTCCATTTTTGCATCGAAAATCATCATAATTGGGGATGCACATTTCCATGCATCAAAATTCCATTTTTGCATCGAAAATCATCATAATTGGGGATGCATATGTCCATGCATCAAAATTCCATTTTTGCATCGAAAATCATCATAATTGGGGATGCACATTTCCATGCATCAAAATTCCATTTTTGCATCGAAAATCATCACAATTGGGGATGCACATTTCCATGCATCAAAATTCCATTTTTGCATCGAAAATCATCATAATTGGGGATGCACATTTCCATGCATCAAAATTCCATTTTGCATCGAAAAATCATAATTGGGGATGCACATTTCCATGCATCAAAATTCCATTTTTGCATCGAAAAATCATCATAATTGGGGATGCACATTTTCCATGCATCAAAATTCCATTTTTGCATCGAAAATCATCATAATTGGGGATGCACATTTCCATGCATCAAAATTCCATTTTTGCATCGAAAATATCATAATTGGGGATGCATATGTCCATGCATCAAAATTCCATTTTTGCATCGAAAAATCATATAATTGGGGATGCCACATTTCCATGCATCAAAATTCCATTTTTGCATCGAAAATCATCATAATTGGGGATGCACATTTCCATGCATCAAAATTCCATTTTTGCATCGAAAATCATCTAATTGGGGATGCATATGTCCATGCATCAAAATTCCATTTTTGCATCGAAAATCATCATAATTGGGGATGCACATTTCCATGCATCAAAATTCCATTTTTGCATCGAAAATCATCATAATTGGGGATGCACATTTCCATGCATCAAAATTCCATTTTTGCATCGAAAATCATCATAATTGGGGATGCACATTCCATGCATCAAAATTCCATTTTGCATCGAAAATCATCATAATTGGGGATGGGATTATGTCCATGCATCAAAATTCCATTTTTGCATCGAAAAATCATCATAATTGGGGATGCACATTCCATGCATCAAAATTCCATTTTGCATCGAAAAATCATAATTGGGGATGCATATGTCCATGCATCAAAATTCCATTTTTGCATCGAAAATCATCATAATTGGGGATGCACATTTCCATGCATCAAAAATTCCATTTTTGCATCGAAAATCATCATAATTGGGGATGCACATTTCCATGCATCAAAATTCCATTTTTGCATCGAAAATCATCATAATTGGGGATGCATATGTCCATGCATCAAAAATTCCATTTTTGCATCGAAAATCATAATAATTGGGGATGCACATTTCCATGCATCAAAATTCCATTTTTGCATCGAAAATCATCATAATTGGGGATGCATATGTCCATGCATCAAAATTCCATTTTTGCATCGAAAATCATCATAATTGGGGATGCACATTTCCATGCATCAAAATTCCATTTTTGCATCGAAAATCATCATAATTGGGGATGCACATTTCCATGCATCAAAATTCCATTTTTGCATCTAAAATCATCATAATTCCTGCAGATTTCGCTGAAAGGCATGTTCGTATGGCTCAAGTAGTTTTCTCGCCACTGCACAAAAATGCTGCTATTAACCCAATCAATTGAGGCAACCACCATCAGTGGGTTTTCCACATACAGGGTAGCCCAAAAGTCTTTGGCCATAGAGAAAATGTAAATTTGCTATTTTTATCAGATTTTGTAATCTGAAACTTTTTCTAGCTCTAACCACGGATGTAAAAACTTTATTCGGAAATTTTAGTACCGAGTAAAATGGCGACATCTGTGGTGGGAGCTCGAAAAAGTCACAAATCACAAAATATGATAAAACAGCAAATTTAATTTTTTGCCAAAGCCAAAGATTTTGGGCATCCCAAAATGTGCACATGTTGTTCCAATTGAAGTGTAGAGAGAGTGGTTAGAACTAGAAAAAGTTTTCGATCACAAAATTTGACAAAAACAGCAAATTTTCATTTTTCCTATGGCCAAAGACTTTTGGGCTACCCTGAGTTGTACGTTTGCTCATAAACATCAACTTGTGCAGCTCGTAATGAACAAATCTGCTTACGCAACCATTTTCTCAGAGATTTGAGTATAAAAGAGCTTCGTTTCATGCTTTCATAAGATCTTCATTTCATGCCAAAATAAACCTGCAATGAGATGCTAGATAGACCAGAATGAAAAGATCAGAGAAGTAACCAGCATGAAAAGAGCTTCATTTCATGCAAGATAAACCAACATGGAAAGAGCTTTATTTCATGCCATAATGAACCAGCATGAAAAGAGCTTCATTTCATGCAAGATAAACCAACATGGAAAGAGCTTTATTTCATGCCATAATGAACCAGCATGAAAAGAGCTTCATTTCATGCAAGATAAACCAACATGGAAAGAGCTTTATTTCATGCCATAATGAACCAGCATGAAAAGAGCTTCATTTCATGCAAGATAAACCAACATGGAAAGAGCTTTATTTCATTCCATAATGAACCAGCATGAAAAGAGCTTCATTTCATGCCATACTTCATTTCATGCCATAACAAACCTGCATGAAAAGAGCTTTGTTTCATGCCACAATAAACCGGCATGAAAAGAGCATTTCATGCAAAAAGAGACTGGCATGAAAAGAGTTGAAAAAACTGAGCACGAAAAACGATCACTGTTTCAACAACTTGAGAGATTTTGTCCCGAAGAAAAGAGAAAGTGTTTGTGTTAAAATAATCTTTTATAAAACGAACAAGAAAAGGTTGCAATTCGGAATACCTGCCTACATTTGAAAAAAGCTGAACTGGACGAGTTTTCACAACGCAAGTGGCCCAAAATAGGATAGGAAGTTGAGGACGATGGGGTAGGGTAGGATAGGTTAGGAAAGGTGTGTTAGGACAGAATGGGATCAAGGAGGAAGAAGTTTAAGAGAGGAGCAAGGTGATAAAAGTTGAAGGGGGAATTTGAAGTTACCAAAAAAAAAC
>JASGXE010005048.1:0-70589 GCA_030068105.1 Sinentomon sp. SZTP_YWyxl | reverse complement strand
AAAGCAGAGTTCAATGGCAGCTCGGTTGACAGAGATACCATAACAACAATTGGTACAAGGGAGAGAGTGTCCCAGTTCACACCAGGAAGATTGAAATCACCAACAATGAGCAGAGGATCTCCCAAATCCGCAAATCTCCCAATGCAGATCTCCCAAATCTCCCAATGTTCCTTCAAATAACCCTGCCTTTCCCTCACGAACAAGCGCCCATTCCTGCGGTAAACGTTAAAAAACTTTAAACTTGTGTAAGGTTTTCGGGATGTTCCCCAGGGTTTCTTTTCGCCCACATCACCCCATTCATACCTACTTTGCGCCTTACTCTGGCGCCATTCATACCAATCATTCACCATACCCACACTGGTGTTCGGTACCCCTGTATTCACACCATGTGCACGTTAAGTGTTCTTTAACTTTACTAACTTTTAGAGCAAAGGAAGACGGATCATTTGCCCCTGCACCGCTGACCATGGTCACCGGTGCAGAGGTTTTGCTGCGATGAAATCTCCAAAATTGTTTTGTGGAGATAACATCATTCACAGCCAAGGCTTGAACAAATTTTCTCTCTTTGGAGTGCAGCTCCTGCTGATAGTCCCGTAAGGCAGAAGCATACTGGGAAAGTACGCCTGCCTCAGAAGAACATTGTTGGAAAAGCTGTTGGAGATGCAAATACTTTTTACGGAGGTCAGGCGTAAACCACAATGGGAAGGTGAAGCCGGAACAATTAATTACCCTTTTCTTTGGGACAAATTTTTCAAATTACAAAGCAGCACAGGGTTTTAAATTCGTCCCAAAGCTCATCTAAACTGCTACCAGCAACTCCAAAATCCAGCAGCGCAAAGTTCAGAAACCTGTCCACAGCGTCTTTGTCGTAGGCATTAAAATTTAACCCTATGCCATCTGTAACTGGGGTGGAAGGTAAAGAAGGAGGGGAAGCACAGTCAACAGAAAAATCGGCGAAGATCATCAAATGGTCACTGAGACCTGACAAGGGATGTATATCCCGAAGTTCAGATTTTGGGCAGTGAAATATCAAGTCAATTGTGGACCCCCCACCATCAGGGATAAGGGGATCCCTTGGCCGGGTAATAAAATCGACCACTTGCTTAAGAGAAAGCCTATCGACTAGTCTTTGTAGCCCATCAGGGAGGAGCTCTGTATCCGAAGCTGGGGCATTGATATTGAAATCGCCCAATAGGAACACTGGCAGATTACAACCAGGATGGGCATGCATCAAAGGAAGAATGGAGTTCAGGATTTCAGAGGAAATCCCAGTGAAGCAATCGAGGGAAAGATTAGGTGGTCTATACAGCATTATGATAATGGTTGGAGGGAATGATGATTCCAAAGCTATTATGATTAATTCATAAACCCTGCTGCTGTGGATGAGCACCGGCCGGAGATAACGACGCACGCCAAGGACACCCCCACCAAGCCTGGACCGATCCCTGCGGAACACAGCATAACTGCTTGGGAGAATATCAACCTCGGAGCATGACTCATCGAGCCAGGTCTCAGCAACAGCAATACAGTCCAAATTAGCGGAATCAAAAATTGGATGAAGAGCCCGACGTTTGGGAAGCAAACTTCGGATATTGAGCAGCAATATAGTCAATTTGAATCTTAATCGACTGAAAGAATTGTCGACCTCAGGAGAAGGTGTATGTGTCGGGGAGAAAAATGGCAAGCTTAAGCCCAAACCATGGGTTAAGCTAAAAAAGAATTGATTGATTGCACTAATCCAGCAGCCACCTTGGAAGCACCACTTTGGAATAGTGCAATCCATCAGCGGAAATACTGGATTTCTGTAGACTCCTCAAATCGAGGAAGTTTACATTGACAAGATTCCGGCAATACATCAAGAGGGAATCGTTCAGCTTCTCAATTTTTGCAGACAGCTCATGATTCCCCGGTCGAGGAGGAACAGAGCAAATGTTGATTGCTCCTGGCATATTTGGGTATGCCAGGCTCAGAATGGTATTGAGATCTCCAATCAAACGGGTGAACGCATGGAATGTGTCTGCAACTGAGTTATGTTCCACATCCACTTCGCCAACCACCAGATTGATCAGAGCTCTCTGCTTTCCGGAGAGGCAGCCCAAACAATTCCTGAACTTTAAATATGCTCCAGGTATCGTGAGACCACCCTGCCACCGAGTATACCGACAGCAACTGCCAACCGATGTGAACGAAGGGTATAAACGCCTCAAATTCGAGTTTCCAATGGTGATGACAACATCACCACTGGACACCTTGTCAGATGAAACCGGGTCCCTTGCATCATGTGATCCAGCACAGTCACCACGGACGGAGCCACTCTGATCCTGTGTGCCAGATACAGAATCACAGCCATTGCTCAGCTGGTTGTGTGAGCATTCCGGAAAAGGCTGAGGCTGTGGTTGTAAGCAATCAGGAGGAGCTGAAGATCCGATAGCTGAAGATCCGGGCAACTGAATATTCAATCCAGAGAGGATAACTTCCAATTTAGTTATCCTTGCCCTCAGTTCTCTAATCTCCTCCGATTGCCCACAAATCCTGCAACGAAAAGGCAAATTTCCTGCGTCAGAAAACGAACAGTCAAGACCGGATGCGGCAAAAGAAACCCAATCATGACATCCATCACACTGAATCCACTGTGGCGCCGGATTGGATTTCATTTTCCTGGTCTTGTTGTTGCTGACGACAGCTGTGCGTCTTGGAATTTTTGAGCGGGGAGAGGGGGACGGACCAGGATTGAGCTCAACATCACCACAGCAAATGAGAATACAGCATAGGCATGCAGCCAGTTTCAATGGAACAGCCTGAGAAGGAATCCTGATCAAGTTGAAATGGAAGTGATGCCCCACAAAGAGATCGGAATGTTTTGTTTTGTTTCTGGAGTGTGATCGAGGGGCTTGGTTGCAACTCTGTGACCCTTCGAACGCATCCGTACCCACGCCAAGTCCGCAGCCAGGGTTCGCCCAAATGGTTAAAATCAAGAAATAAATTAAAAGGAAAGAAAAACTGCCCTAGCCACGAGTCGCATCTTTTGATTTTGCCCGGAAATTGTGCAGTGCAATCAGAAAAGCACGAGCCTGCAGATTCAATTTTTTCCGCACATTTCAAAAAAAAACTTTCAAAAACGCGACCGAACGCGTCGGCGGCAAGAGAGGGAATGACGTTCACGTGCACATGTGCACGAATGACGAATTAACGTGCACATGGTGAATTGCACACTGGACCACCTTCTTAAAGCCCCTTCCGAAGGACTAGAAGACTTGCCACTAAGTCTCCCTTTCTGTCACTGCAGCCAGAATGGAGCGCGACCCAACTCACAAATTCCGACTGAAGCGGGAATCGAACCCACGACCTTCGGATTGGGAGTCAGACGCGCAACCGACCAAGCTTCCGTGACAGGTCACAAGACAAGACAAGACGAAAGGCATGATGCCGGGTCCTTCTAAAACGCGGAAATCGCGGAATTTGCGGTCTGCGCCTGCAGTGCGAATCTGGACCTCAAAACCACCAAACCAAGCTGCCTTAATGTAATCTAACCCAACCTAACCTAACCTAACCCATTCAAACCTAACTCAAACCAACCTAACCTAACCTGTGATTCCGCGAAATTCGCTTGTTTTGCGGACTGCCATCTCTCCCATTGGTCCGCGTCCGCATTTCAGTTCGTCCCCATGATGCCTTCTTTTCGGCCTTCTTTTCGGTCTGCTGCATGCATGCGTCGTCTGCCAAGTGAGGCCGAATTCGAAATTTCGGAACTGGTCGCCAATTTCCAAATTCCAAACAAAATCGCCAACAAAGAATTTCGACCAATCGGTGCAACCGAAATCGCAATGACTTCTGAAGCAATTATTATAAAAACAGTTTCACGAATGCACGTTACCGCGAAGCGATCTCCGGCAGCATCCTATGTGGCCGAGTGATCTGGAGCACCGGCTGCTGATGCCGGAGGTCACAGTGGCGGTGGTTCGAATCCGGCGGTGAAAAATTTTTGGATTTTTTTTTTTTGAAAATGCCGAAGTGCTTTTTGACACCAGTGGCAGTTGGTTGACATCGCACCCATGGGTTGACACCAGGAAGAGGAAAGGTATAGCTGAAAAAATGTCCTTATCGCGGTTTTAATTTGGGTATAAGCACCCTGATTGGTCGAAATTCTGGCGATTTGTTTGGAATAGAGAAATTCGCAACCTGGACAAGGTGATGCACTTTGGGATTTTCATGTTTTGATGTCTGACAGCAAAAGTTTTTTTTATTCAGCAAAACAAGTGTTTACTTATTTGCGCAGAATTTTGTGCATGTTATTGAACCCAACATTTTTTTGTGTTTACAATATACCTATGCGTCCATACGCATCTATACCGTTCCGCGATTCTGTGGTCAGGATGCACATTTTTTTTCCAATCCACTTCCGCAGGCGCGCCTCTGATTGGCTGTTGGGAATTCCAGCCAATTTCAACATCCAAATAGCTACCTTAACCAACCAAACCTAACCTGACCTAACCTAACCTAACCTGACCTAACCTAACCCCATTGTGACCCTGAAAGAGTTGCGAAGCGGTGGCAAACATGCCAAATGGCAAAAAGCGGTGGCAATGCAAAAAGCCAAAAATTGATGACGTCGCAATTTGAGACGACGTGATTGGCTGTTGCGAGCTCCTGGTCCGCGGAAGTGGATTGGAAAAAAAAATTATGCGGTCAGGATTTTTAAAAATTGGTCTCAGGAATGTGAAAAGACTTTCCAGAGACGTTTCCTTTCGGTTACAGCGGGTTCGCTCGATCCCACTAGCAGCCCATCAAAGTCATCAGCAAACAGTTGGGATTTGCAATTTTGCAATTTTGCAATTTAGATTTGCAATTTTGGATTTGCAATTTTGCACCCCTGGCGTTCCTTGTGTAACCAGGACAATCAATGGAGCTGGATATTCCAGCAATGAGAGCTCATGCAACAACAAGTTATGAGGAATTAAGTCAAAGTTTGCTTGGCAAGTCGACGAGTAATAAATTCTTCCATTGGAGGCGTTTGCGTTTGTGTTTGCGAATGATGCTGCGGTCCGAAGACACTTTCGTTGAACATTATTGAAACCGCAATTTTTACTTTTACCTTTCGCACTCCGCAGCAAATATTTACCTTAACACCTTTTCTGAAACCACTGTGAGATTGTTGAAGAGATGGAATTCCTAAAGGATTGAAGCAAAATGTCCATTGGCACAGTATTTTTCTTTTACGGAATTTCGCCATAATTCCTGAGTATTTCCTAATTTTTCCGTGTCTGACACAGTCCAGCCGAAACGCATTGAAATTATTTTCGGTGTGCTTTTTGCAAACAATTTGAACCACTCCCTCTTTTGTAGCAGATAAATTCCTGCGAGTAAATGACTTTCTATCGCGGGATTTTCTCACAGTGCAACTATATCTTTGACAGGCTCCGTATCTTTGAGATTTGATTTTAATTGATTGGAATTAATTGGCAAACATGCACCGCAAAACATTGTGTCGTTCACGTAGGCGTGCGTTGAAATTGGAGGCAGGTTATAGTCATAGTCGTTTGAAATTCTCCTATGCTACATGAATTTTGGCGGGATCTTTTAGCTATACTTGCACTGTGTTGCTGGCCAACCCGGCCAGATCGCAAAATAATTGAGTTTCGATGTCCTTTGCCTGCTTCAAAGGTTGGCATCGCATCAGACGCGATAAAAAGTATTCGGGTCGACATTTCTCATGGGATGCTATTGCATGAGCTGCGGAGATGCCGTGCTGAATAGCTTTGACGCGCCATGAAGTCTCTTGATAAGGAAGTCGTCATAGAAGATAATCTCGTATAATGCCACCCACACCTGACAAAAAGTCCATAACCCAAGAAATACGCATTCTCACAATAATTATTGTTTCTGACGACACATGGTTTTCTTCCTGTGCAGAAAGCCTATTTTATTTGGAGTAAATTTTTCTTGAACTTCGCATCCCTGAGACCCTTCATGTGGAATGAGCTTTTGAATTTGAATTGAATTTGAATTTTATTAAGTACTTTTGGCTGCAGCCTATATCGTAACAGAAAGGAAATATAGAAAGGACATTTCGCAATCAATAACGATAAAAGGAACAGAAGAACACCCTCCACAAGTGAATTAAAAGTACAATAACATCAACACTCAAAAGAACACGGAAACAATTACACAGGAATTAGAAAAAAAGAACATTGATAGACAATGACAATGCTCCATGTTCAGGCAGTTAAAAGGCTATCAAAAGGAGAAGTCGGGCTGCCAGGCGTCTTCGAAGTTTTCCACCGTCAAAGAGGAATATAGGCCAGTGGTAGGGGGCGAATTCCAATCTCTGATAGCTCTTCCAAGACATGAAAACTTGTCCACGTCTTTTTTGAACGATAGCGGCCTGACCTTCAGTGAGTGATCATAACGAGCATAGAAGGAAGGGAACTGGAGAGGACAGAAACTCCTGCCATCCTCCAGAGTTGCTAAGAATTTTATAGAAACTCAGGATCCGCTGCTCGCTCCTTCTCTCAGCAAGGTTTTCCACCCCAGTTTTCTTATCATTTCGGTGACACTCTGCCTTCTTCTGTAGTCCCCTATTACAAAACGAGCAGCTTGGCGCTGTATACGCTCAATAGCCCGAACCTGAGAAGAAGTTGGGGGTCCCATGCGCATGAAGCGTATTCCGTGATTGGCCGTACCAAAGACAAATAAGCCAACTCCCTGATCCTACGTGGACATTTCCTGTAGTTTCTCCTCAAAAAATAGAGTGCCTGGAGGCCTTCTTGGTAACTGTAGCAACATGAGAAGCCCAGTCAAGATTGCCAGTCAATTTGACTCCCAAATAAACGACATCCTTACAAGGGAGAGGGAAAACTCCTCTCAGTAATAGTTGAAAGTCAGATCATTTGCAGTGGACGAAAAGTGGATAAGGGAGCATTTTTGGGCATTTAAACTCATTTTAGAAGAAACACACCATTGCGAAATAGACTCCAAATCCTGCTGCAGGGCGGAACTATCATCAACCGAGTCAATCTGCCTGTACACAATACAGTCGTCGGCAAAAAGCCGAATTTTGGAACTGACCGTCGAGCACAGATCGTTGACATAAATTAAGAAAAGCAACGGCCTTTTATTTTTTTTGTCCACGATTTACGAGAAAGACAAACATTTCTTATTTTTTTTTCGCGTAATGTGCAATCTGCTTGAGGTCAATGATAAACGGTTAAAATTATTTAAACAGAGGGAGGACAGTTCGAACGGCGCACGTATGCGTTCCAAATAAAACCGTGACATGTACAAGAGCGATTTTTCATTGGGAGACAGTTTAAACTGCCCCCCGTTCATATAACCTGCACATCAATTATTCTATCGGATTTACAGTTTTGTCGTTCTGTTTGTTTTCGACTTCAACTTATAGGTTATATGTCAGGTTTCAAAGCTAACCAAAACGTTCAAACGGTTTTCACTTAAAGCAGCTTTAACCGTAGTTTTTTTTGGTTGAAGGTCCGTTTCGGCTTTATTTTCCATTTTTGCAATGGTACCTACTGCTCTTTAAAACAAGCAATTGAATTTTAATAACAAACTAGTGGGGCTTCGCCCCACAGCGACCTTCGGCCGCAACCGTGTTTCAGCGGTGCGTGTTCAGTTGGGGCCTCCACCCGCTGGAAGCTGCGCTTTGTCTCCTGTCGTCTTCGAGTTTTGTGTTCAATTGTTTTGCGAATGGAATGGACATTTTATTGACTTCGCTGCATTGATTGAACCTGGGCACCACCTTGCTGGTTTTGGAGGGAGTTTTTCACCATTTGCACCGGCTTGCAACTGCCATGCATTGGCCATCTGCGGCTGGATTGGTTTTTGTCCGTGTCGAACATGCATGTCTGGTTTCCACTGCCATTCCTCGAAGTTTTGCTTTGGCGAAAGTCAAAATTCCACGACAAAAAAAAGTGCGAATGCTCTGAATAGGCAATTTCCATGGGCAATTTTTGTGTTGAGCGCAGGAAGGGCTCGTGCGCGAATTTGGCGTCGTGTGGATCCAGCTTTCTTTGACCGTGTGTGGGGCCCCAAACTCCTTTTGATTCCATCGAAAGGCAGTTTTGATAAAAAATTGTTTCAGACCAAGAGAAAAATCCTTCGTCTTTGCACTTTCATTCTGCTGCCAAGGTCAACCCATCCTGTTTTGAACTGAAAATGAACTCCATGATCGGTTTTGAATTCGGCCAGAACAGATGCAATGCGACAATGCAGAGCAACAATGCATTGTTGCTGAATTATTGCAGCGTGGGTGGCGGCAGAACCAACACAAAAGACTCCGCGGACAGATTGACGCGTGTGGGCACACACACGACGATTCAATTTTGCCAAAGGAAAAAAAAGCACGCAAAATGTCTCGTGTGGCGCAGATGAAAACCCACTGTTGGAGAATAGACACACTGCCGGAGAATAAGGGCTTTCATAGATAGGGAGACATTTCATTTCATAAAGAACCTTGCAGTATAGCAAATTCAACCTTTACGCATATTCGCAACACCACTCCCCAACCCGCAACAGTCTGCCCTTAGGTCAACGCGGAGGGCACAGCAAACACACGGATGCCCATTCGTGCACCATCATGGGATCCCTTCAACGTGGGCGAAATTCTCCTTCTCGAAGGAGTGCAATCCAAAGCTGCCAGATTTATTTCTATAACACCTATGACCAAAAGGCTAGTGTCTCTCTGATCAAGAAAACCCTGGGCCTGCCAAACCTGCGCGATCGCAGGCATGTTCATCGCCTCTCTCTATTTCACCATATCATCAATGGCCATTCAGGCTTAATGCCGGAATGTTATCGTAACACCCACCGAGATTTTATAATAACAACAGCAAGGCTCTTGCCAGACCCTTCTGCCGCTCAAACCCTTACTTCAGTTCATTCTTCCCGAAAACTATTGCCAATTGGAACTCTCTTCCAGAGAACGCCGTCCAGTCGCCCTCCCATAACATATTTGTCAAAAATACGAAATGCTTGATAGATAGCTTGATATGATCTTTTTTCTTTGCAATGTGTCTTCTCTTGTGAAAATTCCGTGGCGAATATGCTCCTGAGGTGGCGGGAAATGGCCGCACATCAAAGTCGGGTGTCAGATCCGGTTGTTTTTTTTCGTGGGTTGGTGATGTTGTTTTTTTGCCACTGAATCTGTTATTTTTTTAATGAAAATTAACATAATTATTTTTTATTTCTTCTTTTATACTATCCTTTCATCATTATGTTTCATCATGTCAAATGTTCGCTCTCTTTCTCTGCATAGTTTTTTTCGCCACCAAACATTGCATTTGTGGAGCAAATAAAGATTGATGTCGATATAAAATTTTGGGTGTGGACCTGAATCTCGAATTTTCTGAAACCGTCGATTGGAAGTAACCGCGTGGCATCGCCGCCATGGGGTTGTCAATTGCCATTGTCCCTTTCCATTCCTGTTCCAGTATCCTCATCCCATCCTTGCAGTCGTTTAATGCAGCTGGTGGTTGCGTTTCCTTCCATCATTCCCTTTGCACCCCTTCCCCCTCCCAGGTATATGATCATCATCATCTCATCATCATCGGGAGTCATATGGACTGATAGCCATTCGGCTGTGGTCCGACCATTTACCTTGTTGCACACACCATGGGCCGCAAGGAGAACTATGCCCCATAATCGTACCCATTTCTGCCTCTGCTCAACTGAAACGACTCGGACCAGTTTTACGGCGTAACACGCCAACCCGCAGGGTTCCCGGAGAGTAATCTCTGCAGAGCAGTGATGTGTGACTTGTAGATGTGGCTCTCTGTTGTGTAACTGCCAAGCATATCTTGGACTGGAGCTAGGTGTTCTTTAACGTGCACATGGTGTGCTGCACACGACCTCCTGCTCATCCGAAGGAACGAGGGACTTGGCCACTAAGCCCCCTTCCACAGCACAAACTGGGGTACAAGGGTGTCTCCCTCCAAGCATCATCCAGGCCCAACGTTGCTTACTTCGGTGTTTCTGATGGGAAACCGGTGCAGCCACGAGGTATGCGCTGCTGGCAATGAGAGTTATTCCCATTGATGATGAGTTATTCCCATTGATGATTGCCTGAATTAATGGCATGAAAACTGTTTTTTCCTTGCAGCGTATGGAAGAAAAACGCTGCAAGGAAAAAACACTGCAGGAAACGTAACTTAACCAGTAAAATGACACCGAACGCAACTGAGCCGATATTGCTGCTGGGATTTAATTTCCCGTTAGACAATACATATACACCGGCGGTACATATTATCGGCGGTGGGTACATATTATCAGTTGTTTTTAAATTGATTTGTTGAGTATTTTCTGCACAGGTATGTTACACATCTCATTTTTTTTCAACGATTTTGCGATTTGTAGCTGATTGTTAATTACGATTCATTCAGCAAACTGATTTTGAAATGTGGGCTTGCAAATGCTCCTGTCACATTGTATTGAATCTGGTGATCTACTCCCGGCAAGATTGGCACGGCATCACCTGGTAAAATACACAATGTACGGGAAGTGTGAGCTCACAACACAGCCAAAATTGATGCCAAAGAACCCAAGGAAGCGACGTTTTTGGGCGAATAGCACATTCTGCATGGAAAGGCAGAGTGCAAGAGGGGAGACAGCAACCGGGAAGGGAAGGGAAATCAAAGCTAAGGAAGGATGGAGATTGACAAATTACACCAAGAAAGAGAAAGTGAGCTCGTTGAGTGTTTGTGAGGAGAGTTGAAGAGCTTATCTGGAATTAAAGCATAAATGTGGCAAGGCAGAGAATCAAGGTAAATATGTAGAGAAAAGCGCCAATAAAGCATTCAGTGTGAATGTTCGGGGTACCGGGACCTACCAGGTTCTCCAAAAATAAACGGCCGAAACAAAATAAAAATTTACTATCTCTCAACATAATTTGTTATCACTCTGTCGTTTGCAGCGATAGCTGTGTCTTTTAAAGTGCTTGGAAATAATTTGAAGTGAGAAGGTGAGTTCGCGCATGCCCTTGTCAACACAGTTTCCACACAGGTCTTGTGAAAACAGAACCCAGCATATTTTCCCTGTATTGCCTTCTTCGGAGTTTTTCTCGCAACAAAATCGCTGCATTACCAAGCAATAAGTCACGCATGTCACAAACAGGCTTGTGATGTCTACCGATTTCGGAGGGGAACCACGGCAATTGCAATTGGGGACAATTTGCTCATCCAGCATTAACAGTGGGGGATCTTTGAGTACTCTCGCTTTTCGTGAGCACATCTGGCTGACCACATCAGTGGAACATGGTATTCCAAAAACAACCTGTGATGAAACCGCTGAAAAAGCGTCGCAGGAGGACACACGCGGGGCAGGAGGGACCGAACTCACCTTCCCGGGAAACGCTTTGATTTGAGCTCCATTGACCCGTCTACGTATGAAGATGGAAGGAAAGAGACGTGCTTTGCGGTTGACAGGCGGATTGGACCTTTGGAAGTGTTATCAACATCTTTTTCCAAATTTCTACGGAGGAAGCGCAATTTATTTACATCCAAAAGCAACTCCAAGTTTTTAAAAGTTCTTTGACCAGGCGAATTGAGGCGAGTTCCGATGTTTGGAGACTCGGGGTCATCGGAAAAGATGAGGATAGCTATCTACACATTTGACAACCAACCTGGAGTCAAAGTCCCAAAACTATCCACGATGGTAAGTCAAAGGTTTGTAGTTCGTACACAGTTGAAACGAATAGATGCTGAGTTACTGTGGTTTGATGGGACCGGTGATTGGGGCAGAACGAACTGAGGCAGAATTTTTGCTTTTTTGGAGGCCGATTTTTTTTATTTCTCCGGGTTAGGTTAGGTCAGGTGTAAGCTACCGCCTCCATGCAAAACTCCCTCCTTTGTCCAATTCTACCTCAGTCCATTGATCAGGTTTGGTATCTCTGGCTGCGGCCACAGTTGCCACAGCAATCCCAGCCACCGTCTCTGTGGGACAGAGGTCCAAGTTGGCCAATGAGAATGACTTTCATGGCATTCTGGACCACGGTGTAGTCACCCACCTGCCTGCCTCTTCTTGAACGTCAAACATCGAAGCCTGCTCACCTGGATGATAGTGAAAGGCACATGCGTGTCATGTGTGGCAGGTGGCACCTCTCCCTGTCATGCGTGAAGGTATGCGGTTGTGTCCAACGAAATGGGTTACCTATAGATCTCTCATCTCTCGTTGGTGTCTCCTCAATGGCATGAAGACTGTTTTTGCTTTCAGGAAGGTTTGGTGCTTATCGCCACTGTTCGTTCTCTGCACCGGAATCACGTCCACCTGTAGGTATCCAACTCTTTTATCTGTTCAATATTTTTACTCGCTCAGGTTTAACCGGTTTATTTTCATTCTCGGCATTGAATCGGCCTTCCCATTGAAGCACGTTTTCGTTCATCGTTTCATTTTGTCGCATGATGTGCACATCAACCTACTTGTGGAAATTGCGGTCCTCAAATGCAGTTTTGACTTTTTGACAAACAAAGAGCAATAGCGATCAAATAGTTCGAAAACTAGCAGAAGATTCTCAAGAAAGTGCTTCTTATATGACTTGCTGCGGTCAAATATCAGAGCTTTTTGTGTTCTTTTTGGCAGTTTTAACTTGATTTTTAAAGTTTCACCTACAGGTTTCGGTTTTTGATTTCGTTTTCATTCTGCATACGATTCGCCGTGTCCCGATCGCCGATCGACGAAAGAGCTGCGTTTTCCATATTTGGCATTTGATTTTTGATTTCATTTTTATTCTGCACGATTCACCATTTTCACCGTGTCCCGATCGCCGATAGAAGAGCTGCGGTTTCCATATTTGGCATTTGATTTTTGATTTCATTTTTATTCTGCACGATTCACCGTGTCCCGATCGCCGATAGAAGAGCTGCGTTTTTCAAATTTGGCATTTGATTTTTGATTTCATTTTTATTCTGCACGATTCACCATTCACCGTGTCCCGATCGCCGATAGAAGAGCTGCGTTTTCCATATTTGGCATTTGATTTTTGATTTCATTTTTATTCTGCACGATTCACCATTCTCCGTGTCCCGATCGCCGATAGAAGAGCTGCGGTTTCCATATTTGGCATTTGATTTTTGATTTCATTTTTATTCTGCACGATTCACCGTGTCCCGATCGCCGATAGAAGAGCTGCGTTTTTCAAATTTGGCATTTGATTTTTGATTTCATTTTTATTCTGCACGATTCACCATTCACCGTGTCCCGTTCGCCGATAGAAGAGCTGCGGTTTCCATATTTGGCATTTGATTTTTGATTTCATTTTTATTCTGCACGATTCACCGTGTCCCGATCGCCGATAGAAGAGCTGCGTTTTTCATATTTGGCATTTGATTTTTGATTTCATTTTTATTCTGCACGATTCACCGTGCCCCGATCGCCGATAGAAGAGCTGCGTTTTTCAAATTTGGCATTTGATTTTTGATTTTGCTTTTATTCTGCACGATTCGCCGATCGCCGATCGAAGAACTGCGTTTTCCATATTTGGCATTTGATTTTTGATTTCGTTTTATTCTGCACGACTCGCTGTGTCCTGATCGCTGATCGAAGATTCGCGCTTTCCATTTGTATGTGTATTTGGCGTTCGATTTTGACAGTTGTTATGCAATCGAAAGAAAGGCTTTCGAATTTACAAATTATGAGTATTATTCGATCAACAGATTTGAAGAAATGGACGCCGCTGATGCATGAAATAATCATACCGTGCGACCAAGCGGTGCCGGAAGTCCCAAACAATTGAACAGTGATGTCCTTGATAGGCAATCACGGCCATATACACCGGCTCATGCATCACGCAGTGATCTGCGTTGTTGTGTTTCTGTTTCAGAAAATTCTTTAACATTTTGACACTTTTATTGTGTTTGTGATTGAGTAAAACGACGCCAGAAATGATAAACGTTAAATCAACGTTGGTTAAATGCCAGTTATTTTCAGGTTAATACAGCTGTGCATGCTGTCAAAACTTTGTTATCTTTCAGTGTGTCGTCCTGATACGTCGATGCGGATTTCATTTTATTGCTCTCTTTCAATGGTAGAACCACATGCTTGTGGAGCAAGGCTTCCACAATAGCTTTTTATTGCCTTTGTAATCCGAGTTTTGCAACCAAGGCTTCATGGATGCGATTTAGGTGGGAAGTGTGCTGTTAAATGAGAAGCACAAAGTCGTTGTGGAAAAGTGCGATGCGGATCGAATGTAGAATGCAAGGCTTCTTTTAAGCCAGGCTTCGTTCAGACGGCAGGCTTTACCATTTGTTTTCCCGCGCATATATGGCTTCAAAATAAAGTGGAGGACCATTTCAAGGCTCTGAAGTTCTATCTCGCGAGTTGAAAAATGCAGTTTTCCATAATGTCAGTCACCAATGACGGAAGATTGAAGCTCGTTGAGAAGATTCTGGAAAGGAGATTTTGTAGCGGTCAAACATTCCCGGATGAGTTGCCTGGAATAAACTGGTCAGGAAAAGTGTTCAGGAGTGAAGTGGTCTGAGAAGGTGGTCAGGAAAAACGGTCTAGAATAAAGTGGTCTGGAATAAAGTTGTCTGGAATAAAGTGGTCTATAAAAAAGCACATTGGCGGAAGTTGGCAGAATTCTGCGATTTTCATGATTGACTATTTCCAATGAAATTAGACATTTTCGAGTAAGCTCGTTACCCTTTTCATGTTTTCAGAAAGTACCTTGCATTTTATGAGATGCAAAATAGCGCTTAAACATCAGGACACACTGCGGGTGTGTTCTCATATTTTTTTTACTGAGCTTGCATTTTAGGAAATGCAAAATAGCGCTTGAATACGATAAGATAAATTCGTGTCACTACGGGTGTGTTTTTTTTGTTTTCCGAAGGTACCTTGCATTTTATGTGAGATGCAAAATTGCGTTTGAATATCAGAATACATGTGTCACTCGGGTGTGCCACGCTTATCAGGATGCATGTGTCACTGCGAATGTGATTTCATGTTTTCACAAATGTTCACATTTATGCATTATCAGTCATACATTTTTTCCTTTAAATCGTCCAATTCAAAGTTTTTTTTTGAGCATTTTGTTGCGTTGCGTTCTCTGGCAATCGCTAAATCTAAGGGATTGTCAGGGCTCTTTGAAGGAAAGGTTCCTTCAAAGAGCCCTGGGATTGTGCTAAATATTCGTGGTAAATTTTCGCTAATCCCTTCAGGGTGCCTCCAGAAATGCGTTAGCCTTGACCTGACGCCGTTTTATTGTCAGCAGATTGTGTTGAGATTTTGCTGTTTTCAGAGTAAAACACGGTTAACAAATTAGGCCATGGAACCTTAATGAACAAATTTGGCATATATTACCATAACATTTTGAGGTCCTTGTGTGGCGATAAAATCTGCAGATGGGAAAACGTTTGCAGAGTCCGAGATCGACCACAAAGACCCAAAAGTATCGCGATTAGCTGGATAAGCGAACATTTTGGGACGTTTTCTGGACATGATATGGGGAGGTGCGTGGGTTATCCCGCAGTGGGTAGACGACAAGCAAGAGGCGAACACCAACCGCACGAATGCCGTCGTGATTAATTCTATACTTTTTCGGGACAATTGAATTTTTGACAGCACTTTCCGGAAGCCCCGCATCATGGGGTTATCAATCTTGTCATATTTATCAACACTTCAGAAAGACCGGACAAAAATAACTGAATGCACACGCCGAGGTATCACAAAAGTGTTTTCGAAAATGTGAGAGTTTATTAATTGTAAGCACTCTTGGAGAGGTTCCCAATAGCAAAACACAATATACGTATTGTAGGTACATACTTCGTGAAATCGACAATGGGGAAACTGTCTTAAATCGATCAGAAACAAAAAAACAATAAAAAATCATCGCCATCCCAGAACACATTGTAGGCAAATGTGTTTAATGCCGAGGATAAAAGTGAACCTGTGTGCCTTTATGTTGATGCATTTTTACACTGCGATGCGTTGTAGACAAGCAAAATGTATTGTGTGAGCGCATCAGTGCATGGAAACTCAAGCATAATATCTTTCAAGCCTGATGAGTTTCCCGAGTTTTCGGTATTGGTTGCTGGAGTCTCCCCAACATGAAGAAAAGGCCACATGAGAAATTTCAAAGATCTGCAGGCTAATACAGCGGACATCTTGTTTCAAAAGGGCTTGATGCATTTCACGCCTTACAAGAACATCATGATGGCTTGAGGAGCAAAGTATTGCAAATTGGCGCCTGATTTAGTTAGAGCCCCTATGTAAAACGAGGGTCGTTCAAGTTGATCTAGTCCGGACATGATACGAATAGAACCATTTCGTTTGTTGTCCTTATTCTGCATGTTTTTCAGGCATTTGTGCCGAATTTTCATTCAAAAAGATCATTTTTCGTTTCACACAAGGAATCATTTGGGACGACACTCCTGCATTGCAATTTTAATTGATTAATTATTCAAATTTTTGCCAGAGAGACAACATTCGCAGACAAATATCGTGGAAGCCTTGATAATTTCCTTGATAATTTCCTTTAGTATGAAATGTTCATATCTACACATACAGGGTGGTTCACAAAAACACGAGATGTAAATTTGTGGTAAGTTGTCTAATTATTGTTGTCCCTTGACCACGATGAGCAGCAGAAGAACCGGGCACACAAGAAAATGTGCTTTCTCACCATGATTAGGACTTATGCGTGCTGTTGTCCTGATATGGGGTACGAACTGTGTCGAAAGTTGTTATTTGAAACTATTGTTTTTGTGTGAATCACATGTGTTTCCAGTTTTATAGATTTTAGTCACAAAAGGTACCTATCCCGCAGATTAACCAACAAAAGATTGTTCATCAGAAGCCATCGAGCCTTGGCAAACGTCTGAGTGGTTTATCAATTAAAATTCCTATATGCAATATTCTCCCGAATGATAAATGAAAAAAATGAAAAGTGATCTTTTTTCACTCAAATTTGGTATTTGGTACAACTGCCTTCTGAAAATCATGTGGAAAAGCAGTAAGACGGTCCAATTTCGTCCAGAAGTGGGTCATAGCTATAGTAACTTAAACGACCCTCGTAAAAACAATTTTGACGGGTATAAGTGTCAAATGTGTAAGCCTTCGATTTTTGACGAATTCGCAACTTTTTCCGGAGAGCATGCTTCGCCTCGCACATATTCGCACAAACCTGTGTGACAATGTGTGCCGCCAATTTTCTGAGGGCATCTCTGATAAAAGCAGAAAATTGTCAAGCACCAAACCGTGCATGGCCCATTTGATTGATAAGCGTACTTTTTATTTTTATTTGATAAATAATTAACGCTGTCATGCAGAAAAATGTGCAGCCAAAGATATGACTTGCTCTTTGACCGGAAGCGGTTCCATCCATCCAAGCTGTCATAAATTCTCTCTTTAAAATGACAGTTTGGTCTCCGCTGCAGTTTGGAGTGTTCGCATCTTATGTGATAATCTTTTTGATATTTACGAAAATTGAGGTGTTAATTGCCGGTGAGGTCAGTGGGCCACCGGTAATTGCGGACGTATACTTCGAAAAACGAAACAAATCCAGATTTCCTCAAGTTTCTGATCGTCGAATATCGGCGTTGATCCAATCCAATGGAGTTGGCCGCAAGTGATTAAACAAGCAGTGCTGTCGCGTGGACAAGAGCCATAATGCTTCTATGATGTTGATTCCATCTTGCGGCTTCGTACTACATGTGTACCTACCGAACGGACTATCATTCTTGCCCGCACTCGTCACAGGGTAGGAATAGGTTAAGCTAGAATAGGTTGCGGCAGGTTAGAATGGGTTGGAGAAGAGTGAGCAAATGTGAAAATTCGACAGATCCGCGTATGACATGTGGTCAGATACTCCGTAGTGTTGTGTTACCAGATTTTCAATTATTGTAACTTATTGTAAAAAACAGAGATTTTTTTACTACACTCGCGCCAAAATAATTCTTCGTACACAGGAGTTCATTACCAAGGTGCCATTACCTCATTCATTACCTCGGGTGCCATCTAGAACCAATGGCAACATGCTCCGCAAAACATGCTTCATAAGAACCTGTCCTACCTCGTGACACAGTGATGAGCGCTTCGGTCTTTGGGACACGAAATATGCCGGGGCACAAATTGTGTGTGCAAGAAGAAGACTGAGCTCCACCTGACGTCACAGAAAAATTAAACAATGCCTCCGAAATCATGTTGCCGCTGATGTGGAACAACCTTTATTTTCTGGTTTTCTTGGTGCATATTCTCCGTTAGCGTGGCAAGAGGAAAGACAAACTCAATTGGCCAGTCCGTTAACTTCGGATGGGACTTTAAGAAGGAGGTCCCTCGTGCAAAGTAACACTGCGCACGTAAAAGAGCACCAAGCTCCAGGTTCAATACAGAAGCCTAGCAGGTTTCATGAACACTGAAACCACTTGGTATAACCCGCCAACACTGATCGGTCATCCTGCAGCTATGGCTATACCGTAAAGCCGACAGTAGCGGAAGTTCTGACCGAGGTCTTGGCCAACATCAATAGCAACAATTTTATTGCACTCGAGAGCGTGCTGGTACCTCGCCGGGACCTATTGGTTGGGTGTCTGGAGTGGTGAGTGTTGGAGCAGCTGTTCTCAGGTGCTACGAATTCAGCAATGTCCCGATTTGGCACTTGGACAAAAAAGCAAAATAAAGTTAACCTAACCTAACCTAACCAACCTAACCTACCTAACCTAGCCTAACTAACCTATCCTAACCTTACCGAACCCATTATCTATGTTCAGAGCGTTTTCTTGCCTTTTTGTGGCTCGGGAAATTTACATGCGGTTATATGGAAAGGTGCCAAATTCGTATAGATTAATCAAATGCGCCACCGGGACCATGGCTGACGTCACAAGTCAATGATGTGACCCAACGGCGATGCTGCGCGCTTGCCGAGAGAAGGTGATGCCTGGAAATACGTCAACCCAACTGCGGGCAGAAGAAAGTGGAGTCCTCGTGCCGGTTTATTCGCTGTTTCTCGTTTGCAAAATTTTATTTTGATGTCAAATTTCAGGTGTGTGAAGTTTACTTCCCACATTATCTTTTATCGATTTGAACTCAGACTTGGAAACTGAGCCTGCATATGGGTTTGTGCCATTGCTATTTTGTGCCGAATTTTATTTTATTTTTCTCAAAACCATTTTGAAGATTGACGTGTCTTATGCATTGAGGGTCTGACATCGTCAAAGTCCCACGGCAGATTATCGTCTTCAACCATGCTGCACGCGAATCGTTTTGGTTTTTATACAAACCAAACCAAGGTCATTTCGTGCGGCAGTGGACGTTGCAGTGGATTTAATTTTTGAGAGATGCTTGAATAGTTGCCACGATGACACATACATTTTCGTCACCCAAACCTTTATCATGATGATAATTTTGCCATAAGTTGAGTTGCCATCTTTTTCAATCTGTTTGTCCAGAACTCCTATGTATTCAATTCTGATCTAGACCAGGAATTGGAGAAAGGCTAAAGAGAAGGGCTCTTCAGATCAGAATACGGCCACGGCGAACGGACACTGCAAGAGAGAAGAATCTGGTATTATTTTTTGTGCCGGAGTTTCAAATTTTGTTGCTATCTCTTCTGCAAACACATGAATCTCACATTGACGGAGAATTTGGTGTGCATTCTCGTTTTTTCCTCATGTAGGGCAACCAGCTATCAGCTATGAGCTATATACCATGAATGTGCATCCTTATCGGCATTTTCTTAATTGTTTTTGGCATCTGCGATTTTAAGACGATATGAAAATCGCGCAACGCTAACCTGTTGTTGGCTTCGCAGTGCGTCACAAACTGTGCACAGTGTCGCCAGGTATCGTTGCTTTTGGTAGCTCGTCAATCCGTGATCAAAAGCACCTTGTTGTGAATTGTGTGACATTTATTTGTGAAGTCGCTGCGTCTGAAGATGTCAACCCGGACTACGGAGCTTTTCAATCGGTTTGGCTGGCCAGAGTACCTTGTCTTCTCTGGAATGTTGGCCATATCGATGGCCATTGGCCTATTCTACGGCTTTTGCTCGAAGCAGAAGACCACGGATGATTTTCTCATGGGAGGAAGGAAGATGGGAAACTTTCCAGTGACGATGTCGCTCATTGCGAGGTTGGTACAAGTTTAGGTTACAGGTTTTGTTTGCAGACGCCAAGGATGATCCCGCTGGTTTTTATGAAGGAATGGGCAAAGTAGGTACCTGCTGGCAGGCCCAAAGTACTGACCACATTTTTGATGGAGCCGATTTCGCGGACGTTTGTGGGGCCCGACAGGAAAAAGTGGGGTCGGAAATAATGTAAAAATTTGCGACTGTACATATTTTAGCAAAAAATCCATGCTGCAGAATTAACGATCCTCATTTATAACCGAGGTCAAAATCAGACAAAAACAGAAAACTCTCCCTGAACAAGAGTAAAAAGAAAGAAAAGAAAGTTTTGGAGGCAAGATTTAAATGGAAAAGATGACAATATATGATTGAAGTAAATCCGTTACCATTAGGTATACACACACAGACAGAGCAACAAAGATTCTGAAAGCGGCAATCACCTGTCTTGGGAGGAACATGCGCGTGAGCTCTCTTTGAGGCATTTTAGCATGGGGGCGTAACTTCGGTGGGCAGGTGGAAGGAGTGATTACCCCGCGCTGCTGAGAAACGCCCATCGCAGTAGTTAGCTTGCCCTCCCTGGCATACTTTTGGCTTGCAATTATTTAGCCTCGTGGAACACGAACGTTGCACCACAAATGAACTCTAAATTCCGAAATTTCTTCAGCTTCTACTGGGCTCCGCCACCTCCTACCATGGGTGCTACCCCTTGGAACCCCGTTGGGGCTAATTACTAAAATAGTCCCACGCGAATACCTGAAATGACGCCACAGATTTTATGGGCCGCGTGGAAATGCTTTTGTCGCAGGCGACAAGCGAGAGGGGGAGTAGGAGGTCACAGGGTCTTTAAGGACGTGGAAGATGGGCAATTATGAAAGAAACGGAATGGGACTCTACACACTTTTTGTTGCTGCCAAAAGATATCCGCTTCCGCAGTTTCATGAAATCCATAATCATAATATCTTTTTTTATTTTCCAGCTTTCTCTCTGCCATAACACTCCTCGGAACTCCAGCAGAGATGTACCTGTATGGCACCCAGTACTGGTTCATTCTGTTCGGCTACGTTCTGGTTGTTTTGAGTGCTGCAAAGATCTTCACACCGGTTTTCCATCCGCTGAGGCTGACATCTGTTTTCGAGGTTAGCTTGAAAGTTATCCACACCGAGATTGTCACCGAAAAGTTGTCAATTTGCTATTATGTCTCCAGGTGGGGTGCGAACAATTTTCCCTAAAAATCAGGTCGCATGAAGTCCCGCGCAAACATGATCAGTTTGGGAGCTTGTTTGTGAAGTTCATCAGGATAAACTTTAAAATCATCAGCTGATGTGTGTATTCGATTGCATTTATTTTTTTTCCTTGGGTATTTGGCTCGAATGACATGGAAATTAGGATGTGATGAGGTAGGTCCCGTCAGTTTTTGATGAGGTAGGTTCTGTCAGTTTTAAGTGCTGATGTCAATTATTCGAAAAAAGGCATATTTAAAGCCTGCCAACTTTAGATCCAAAATTCCACAAAACATCCACACATCAAAACAGCTTCCAAAAATTCAGAAAAAGGCCAATAAACGAACGGAACAGAGTTTGGTATCCTAATTTGTCCGGTGGGACCTCACAAAAACTGAACGGTTCGGTTGGTCTCGAAACTGTAAAATTTGACACGTATAGCCAATTTTCTTAGTTTCTTACTATCTATTCAATTTGTTTCTTACAGGCATTTATTTCTTTCCTCTCTTTCAGTACCTGAGAATGAGATTCGACAGGAAAGTGCAATTGTTGACCTGCTGCATTTTCATATTGCAAACTGTAAGTAACTTTTTGGCATTGGATCCATGTCCAATAATAGGCTTGCTTGCAGAGTTGATTTGGGAACGGGGGTTGTCGAAAATATCCTCAGTATCAGCAAACAAAGGGACTTCCTTCTGTAATGTGCCACTAAGTTTGTGATGCGGTGGTCTTACTCCTTTTCTCCATCAAGACGCCAAATGACTTAACACCTTCATCGGACCCAACAAACGAAGTTCTGCGGTGGTCCTTATCCTCAGCTTCATCAGACGTCACTAGCATTGTTTTGCGGATGGTCTTAATCCTTAGCTCCATCAAACTGATTGAGTGTTTACAATTTTAGAAAGCGTATAAAAGAATATCCCTTTATTGCTTAAAATAAATCAGATTAACAAGCATCTGAAAAATTTTATGCAGCTAGACAATTTCTATCTATTGTACTTTGAATTTTATCGGCCATTTTTGTTCCCTTTTTCTCTTTCTAGACTATTTACATGTCAATTGTTGTCTACGCTCCTGCATTGGCGCTAAGTCAAGGTAAGAGTAACATTAATACGTATACATAAAAAAGAGTAACATTTTATTTGATGGAACTATATCTTGCTTCACGTCACGACAATGCATGCCAATCTGTTGCATGCTCCAACAAGAAGCAATCCTGCGCTGCAGTTGAAACATTCACCAATGCACTCTTCGGATTGGGAAAATTTCATCTCATGCATGGTGTAGACTTAGAAAGCAGGAACGCATCGTTTTGGGGAGAGCCCAATCAATAAGTTTTGTGAAATTTGGAATTTCCAATATTCTTCGTTTCTGTCTTGGACATTCCACAGAAACCTTCCATTGCAGAAAAGTTCACTGCTGCTTTACGTTCCTAATTGTTATTGGCTGAAACTGTGTGAAATCAACCGCCTGAATTTTGTTCTTTTCAAAAGATCTGGAAGCGCAAAGTTTCTCATTTCTTCCAGTCCTGTCCGGTGTTTCCATAGAATTCCAGGCTAAGGCTTTTAGATTTCTACGGGGATTGCATCACCGGGTGTCCTCCGGTACACATAGTTGCCCTTCTTTTGAAAGCAATCACTGGAGTACTGCTGCTTGGAATGATCAGTAGAAGCGGCGAAAGCAGAACAGACCTCATTGTGACTTTGTTGCCGAGTTTTTTTTTTTAAATAATTGCCACAATCCAAACCATTTTCCAACCCTTTTGATTTCCGATTATAAGTGTTACGTTTCACACCATATTCTCTACATCCAAACCCCTTTTCTCTAACACCATATCTTTCCCCTTTTCTCTATTCTGTTACAGTCACGGGTCTCAACGTTTACTTTGCCGTTACAATCATATTCCTTGTCTGCATCTTCTACACTGCCCTGGTGAGTTAACATTTCTGTGGCCGCCTGCATGTGTTTAAGACATGCTTTACCCTGAAATGATAAGTCCGGGTAACCCGTATTTGGTAAATGGAAATTAATTATATTCGAGTATTCTTGGGGTAACCTTCGTTTTAAAAAGGGAATGATTGCTTGGAACCTTTTGATCTTACCATTTTGAGACGAATGAGGCAAATGTTCTAAAATTCGCCAAACAGAATGGGGTATAAAATATGCATGTTCATTATCGATCAATCCTTCATTGTGATGCAGCTTGTATAAAAGGAGCCGTAGCAACCAACAGAGCCTCATTCGCGTTTTCGACCTGGCAGCATTCACTGCTTTTTCGGAGCTGTAGTTGGCTTGTCCGACTTCCTTGGTTAGTACATTTCCCCAAACAGCGCTGCACACCACGCCTGAAGAAGAAAAATTTCTTTCTAGAACCGCTGAATCTCTGGTTAAGTAGACGGAAGATTATCAAAAAGGGTACTTTTTTGAAAACCGTTGCTTTCTTTATGTTCTTGGGAACATTCTTTGAGCCAGACACGTCTCACACTTTTCGTCATCCAAGTTTGATGCAAAAATTGATTAAAAATCAGTGTGATTCCATTGAGAACCTTTTCTTATTTGACACATTCACCAACACTTGAAACACGAATTTTGGCATGCGAACCGACGACCGCATCCGAGAAGCAGCACTTCAATCAGGGGCAATACCAACTCTGTCTTGCTTGTTCCGCGGTAAAAAATGAGTTACGGTTACTCGATTGCTCCGAAAGTACATAAAATTGGCCAATATTTGGCCAACATTTTAAAAAGCTAACAGAAATATCACTCCAACACAGAACCGAGCAACTACGAAGGCTGTTCAAAATCAAGTGAGACTGTTATGATCATTTCTGTGTTCTTTTCCTATTTCGTTCGGTTTGTGATTTCTCAACAAAATCACCCCCTTCTGCGCTGATTCACCCGGTTTTACAATTCTGCTTGTCCATAAACATGTGCTACAGGGTGTTTTAAAGGGGACCTTCAGAACACCTGCTGCTTTCTTTGATTCTACCTCAGCTGAGAGAAAGCGCATGCTTTTCACATGTTTTGCAACTTAGGGAAAAATAAAAACTTCAGGTTAACAATGTGAGGATTGAACATTTGATGCAGTTCACATTCAGTGCTTCTCCTGGCCAGGAACTCGCCCTCAATTGCACATGTTTGTTGTTCAGCAAAACCTGCATTGGGAACCCCTGTTGACGAACCCGTTTTTTCCCAGAAATCTTGCCAAATCCTATGAAATCTCTCACCATTGATGCTTTTTTGATGTCGCTACAGATTGATAACAGCAAAAAACTCCCTACACCCTCAATTACTGTTCCAGTGATAACTTCAATGTTCGCTGCTCAATGTTGTCAGCTTTTTCGGCCAACTTCTCTGAATAAACGTCCGTTGTTTTCTCCGGAACAGGCAAAATCACATAAAGTAGCCCCTAGCGAAAGAGCAGAACCTCCTCCAGCATAATGGATAAGAAACTATTCTTTTTTTCCTGCACTGTAAGAAAAATAGTGGCAAAAGAAGACTTCTCTAAAAAGTGGCAGATTGCCACTATTTTTGTGGCAAGAAATGGACTGGACTCCATGCCATCCAGTGCATTTCTTTTGCCACTAAAATAGTGGCCCATGCCACTAGTCTAGTGTATTCTCATCTTATCTATCACTACTAGTGGCAATCTGCCACTAATTTCTTTCCAGTGTGGTGAATGCGAAAAATCATACCACTTCCCTTTTGTCTGATATTTCAAAACAAACAATTTTCCGGCAAATTAATTCACGAAGTAATTTTCTAATGCATCCAAAATCTACAAGGCTGGAGCATTTTCCTTGAAATTTGATCAGAGTACTACGGAACAACGAGTTTTTAAATATGGTCAAAACCAGACCCGTAGGTGCTAAGGGAGGGTCACAGAGGCATCAGTCTCACTTGATATTGAACAGCCCTCGTACATGCTAAACCAGAGGTTTCCGATTGGAACACCTCTTTAACAATGGAAGCGTACCTTTCGGAACATTTTTGGAACACTTAATGTGTTCTTGGAATGCTATTTTCCCGGTACAAACTTGGTACACATGCGCGATTCGGAACATGTGGAGCGTTACAACTCGCTCATGTGTTCGAAATTTGTGACAGAAAATAGCATTCCGCGAACACTGACATTGCTTGTTCCAAAAAAAGATTACGAAAAGTACACGACCATCTAAACCTGTGTTCAATAGGGTTTCAAAATGAAAACATCCTGTTTATAGTGATGGGGAAGGGTAATGAGTGCACTCCCCCAAATGTTCTTCTCCAATACCTACAGGGTGGTCTGAAGGCGGTGCTGTGGACAGATACTTTTCAAGTGATAATCATGTTTGGATCGATGCTGGTGGTAACAATAAAAGGCAATTACGATGTTGGTGGCTCCGGAGAAGTTTGGAGAATAAATTACGAAGGTGGACGGATAGAACTGTTCAAGTTAGATTGTTATTCGCAAATGAGCTTTGAAACTGCATTCAGTAAAATGTACGAAGTGATGACAACAAATGATTTTTTGTTGATTTAAACCAGCCGAAGCTGGACTAGGGTGGTTCCAACGTTAGAGCGTGGTCCTGGAGGTAGGGGGAAAACCCCTACCAGTTAAAAAACTCCTCCTTGCAGCCCTGAAAAATATTCAGGTATTTAAGATAGACATTCCATAATGGAGAATTTTCTGTGCAGAATTGCAAGTAGTGACCGCTTAATTGACTGAAAATGGGAGAAATTTCAAAGGCCTGGCTAAGACACAAAGGGGTCATCCCATTTCAACAAGGTTGATGTAGTTTCACGGCTTACACGAGTATAATGATGTTTTGCGGCGCATGTTTTTATCGATTCTAAATGGCTCCTGTGAGTAAGAAATGAACTCCACATGTGCAGTCAATATAGCGAGAGGAGTGCAAAGAATTTTTGATTTGATGGTGCGATCATAATATTATTTTGTTCCGTGGCCGTTGATGATGAATCTTCGAAACTGCCTTTGATAAGATTCTTGACTTTTGATTTTTTGTCATGCTTATCCACAATTAAAAATGACCGCAAAGCCCATGCATGATTTTGACACAAAAATCATGATTTTCATTCCGAATTTGGATTTTACACGTTGTTTGAATGTTAGGATCTGGATGTTAATGACCTCAAGGTATCTATCCCTGGACTTATTGCTTGAAAAGTAGGTATGTCTTTTGTATATATCCCTTTATAGTTTCAACCCGAGTCCGTTTATCCGCCACACAGTTTGGACAGTGGTCTTTGGCGGTTGGTTCACGTGGTTAGCCATCTACGGTGTCAACCAGACAATGGTTCAAAGATACTTGAGTGTTCCAAGTTTGAAGAAAGCTCAAAGGTAACGGTAAGCGGCGATGATTGATGCGAAATCTTGTTGCAGTTCACAACAAAGACAATGACTTGACATATAGAATGCCGGCAGAAATTTAACTTCTTGATTGTGCTGCGCATTAGAGTAAACCACATTATCCTAACCAAAGATTTGAAAAGACACTCGTGGACACTAAGTTTTGTCTTGTAATGTATATTTTCCAACTTACGAGTAACCATCGTGAGACTTAAGCTTTGTGATAACAATCTGGAGAGGGAGCGGATATTTGGAATTAATTTAGTTCACGTTTTTGCTTGTGAAGAGGTTATGGAATGTTGCAACATAGCGGCGGTATGATGCATTTCGAAAGTCCGAGTAAAAATTCGGCATTAACTTGTGATTTGGTCACTCGAAATTCTATGTATAACGTAAGACGTGAATTCTCGTAAATCCTGTGCTTGCAAACGGTGCTATCCATCAAGACAACGTTCAACTTTACTTTTCTGGAAGTTGTGGCCTTTCAATAAAACATACAAAATCTCATACACGTTTGCAAAACGTAATAAGTACGTAATAATTACGCTCTTTTACAGTAGCTGTAAAACAAGTACGTTGATAATTGGAAAACAGGTGTTCATGAGTGTAAAGGAGTTATTTAGTGTAAAACATGTGTTTGTAAGTGCACAATAGCATTGGTAAGTGTAGACCTCACAACACGAATAAGTTATCCGTCTTCTTTGGTAAAAAACCTTTTGAAATCCTTCCTTATGATGGTAAAGGTCCTCTGGCTAGAGTTCCCCAAGATGGAGAGTATTGAAGATTTTTTCAGAAGCGTTTTTTTTTCTAGAGTTGATGAAGAATTTTGTCAAATTTTGTTGCTTCGCCATTTCGATTCTCTTTTCGTGATTCCGTGTGGTGTCACCGGTTTGGAGGGTAAAATGACAAGAAGTTTCCATTTGCAAACTGTCTGCTTAATAGCTCTGATTGACCTGAGCACGGGTAGTCTATCGCAGGCTAGCGATTCGCACATACTCGTAAGAAACGTTATCTGCTGCAATCAATAATTTCCTCTCAACATATTTCAGCGCCATCTGGTGGAATCTGGTCGGTCTTTCGGGACTGTTATCAATTTGCTGCTACAGCGGGATGGTCATCTTTGCCAAGTATCACGACTGTGATCCAATAAAAGCTGGAGTTAGTTTTCTTCTTCAATAGTTAGTTTTGTCCGTCGAATTTTAAGAGAGCGGCTGTCATTTTCTGTCACAAAGATGTTTGGCAGTCCACCATCACCGCTGACTCTCAATCGGCCAGCTTAGCTTATGTTAATTCTTAAATTTTTAATTGTTCCATGTGGATCTACACAAAATTATGTCTTCTTTTTCGTTCTTTGCTTTCTTTTTGCACATTTTAGGCACGTCCGAGATTGAAATGCCCGGAACATGTTCGGGTAATGCCTGTGTTGAAATCCAAAAATCCGTGGGATTTGGCAGCTGCGTGTGAACGCTTTCGAGTTTCAAAATCACTATAATTGGGAGCTAACAAGAAGTTGCGCAATTGCCCAGAGTACTTTGTCTGGACGTCGAATGCGCAGGGATTGAAGCGGCTTAATAACGCCGTTGGCATTGCATAATTGGTAGATAGGTACCTACCTATTCAGATGGTACCGTTTCAAAATTCATATTGAAAAGTGAGACAACATATGGTTCCCCTATGGTTGTTCGTTGTTTGTGATCGAAAGCCACTTCACGCATGATGGTTGTTGTCAACCTGCTGCTCGGTGTTCATGTATTGCTTGCTCTCACCCCACTGAAGTCGCAATTTATGTACCTTTCTGTCCAGACTTCGGTTCCGGTTTCAAACGTCAGACGGCCTGCAAAATTATTGTTGGCCTTGGTTTGTGACGGTCAAATGGCTTTTATATGGCAGGAGCGTGGCATGGAGGTCATTTTGAGAAGTGTGTTCCAACAAAAGAGAATAGGTACCTAATTCACCTCCGTCGTTTTGCATGCCTGAACCGAAAAACAAGAAAAACAGCTTCTGATGGATTCAATGTTGTTAGTCAGTGACAGAATGGTGATTCATTTTATCGAATGAACTATTTTCAGCTGGTGAAGGGGTCAGATCAGCTCTTTCCGCTCTTTGTCATGGATACATTGGGATCATTGCCAGGAATACCGGGACTGTTTGTAGCAGGGATATTCAGTGGAGCGTTGAGGTTGGTCCAATCGTATTGAAAAATCCCGGCTTAAATCCATGCTAAAGTGGTTTCAATGTTTGTTTTGAGTGACAGCTTGAAATGCAGAGCAAAAGGCTTCATGTACCTATAAATTGGGTCCACGATACTTAAGTTTCGTTAACATAGAAAATGAGCCACGTTCAAGTTGTACTTGTTGGATCATTCAAGTAGTTGTGGCCTGTAAAGTGAGCCCGTGAATATCTACAATTAAGTTTTACTAGGCCTATAAAATGAGCTCATTATTTTGTCCACACTTAAGTGTTTTGAGGCAATTTTCCTTCAAGTGGAAAGGTGAAAACCGAGAGAAAAAAACGCAAGATATCTGAAAAATCCTCCTTTCACCCATGTTTTCTGCTTCGTGCTCCGTCTTTCATCCGTTGCGTCTCCGTTGATTTTCTCTTCTTAAAAGCACAGTTTCCAGCGGTCTCAATTCGTTGTCAGCCGTGACACTTGAAGACATTGTCAGAGGAGGTGGTTACAGGCGTGATATGAACGAAGAGCAAGCGACTAAGCTATCGAAACTGATTGCAGTCGTCTACGGAGTTGTATGCTTCCTGTTGGTGTTTGTAGCTGAACAACTCGGAGGAGTACTGCAGGTATACCTATGACATATTTTGAAAGATCAGGCAATAAAGGCGAAGATGGGTGGATGTTTTTGGAAAACCGCACCCACGTTGTCTCCATAAACCACGTAACTCTACAGAATCCCCCGTCACGTCGGGTGTATCCCAGGGTAGCGTGTTTGGCCCTTTATTGTTCCTGATCTACATGGGTTCCAGCGTTCGTTTGTTTGCGGATGATATCGTCTCTTTTCAGGGTGTATTGGAAAGGTGTGCACAAACTTTTAGGAATTGTTCTTCATATCAAAACAAGCAAAAATGAAAGAGTAATTTTTTTTGCGAAAACCCACCCATCCCGGTTTTTTTGCCCACAAAAGTTCCCCATTGTGCCAATGGCAACCGGACATTTTTGGGCAAAAACGGTTGAAGGAGCGGGATTTTGATAAAACCTCTCTGTTCAGTTTTTGTTCGTTTCGTATTACTGAGGTCCCACATCTACAAATTTCATTCGATTCGGGTGATTTTTATTTTCGGACCACATTATTTTGGATTTATTTTGGGCCATACTGGCCCATTTGGGGGTACGAAAATGAAAATCACTCGAATCGAATTAAATTTGCAGGCATGGTTCCTCAGTGTTATGAAACGAACAGATTAAATTAAACGAGCAGAAGAAATGACCCAAGATTTAAATTCAAATCAAAATACACCAGGGAGACAAAAGCAATCATAAAAGAACTTTTTTGTGTTTTCGCAATGCCACACAGCAGCTGTTTTCGGCATAACTCGCACACCTGCAACTCTCAAACTCTCTTTTGGCCAAATTTTTCGATTCTTCATCGCAAAATATGGGCATCTGCACGGGGAAGTTAAAGTGTCCAGGCTTAAGTTTAAGCTGCGACTTAAACTCCTTTATAATAGGCGAAAATGGAGATGTCAGCATTCCGGACATTTTTCCGTCCAAATAGAGCCTGATGAAAGATTGCTCGAAATTCATGCAACCACCTAATCATTAGGTTCTGTCGATGCCTAACTCTATGATGTCATTTACCGAAATGTTTATTTCCTGTTATTTTTCAGGCTGCGCTCAGTATTTTCGGCATATGCGGTGGCCCAACGATGGGTGTATTCATACTGGGAATGTTCTTTCCTTGGGCCAACTCTATCGTAAGTCATGTGAAAATATGTATTGGAAGTGACAATGGCATTATTTTTTGAAAAAAAAAACCGCAAAAAATCAAATACGAGTACGATGCCGGGGCGACAGGCTGCTGGGCAACCCGCTGATTGAGGAAGGATTTAATACAGAGGCACGAGAAGGGTCATCCTCTGAACGGTATCCTGGAGGCTGAATGATGGAGAATTTCGCGGGAAACTGTTGCAATTTTAGTAAGAAGAATTTCGATAAAACACTGCGCTTACCAAGTGGAATAACGAAACTTTAACCTTTATCGGTTCGAAATCGAACTGATTTCATGGAGAAAGAAGAGGGCATGGAAAAATCAACTTTGTCAACCACAATGTCGGAGAAAAATTGAGGAAGTGTGCACGGCGCCTGCTAGCCGCAAGGTTGGGAGACTAGATTAATGGGAATTGTAGAAACGCCTGCTAACCGATCGTTAGTGGAAGTTATTACCCTAGCAGGCCGGCGCTGAACAGCCTCAATTGCCTGAATGTCTGTAATTTCATAAAATGGAAGGTGGAAGTTTGAATTTAAGTTGCGACAGGGCAAAATTATAAATTCCAACTCTGGTTTCAATTATTCAATTCCCAATCTATTGGAAAAAAGTTGGTCCCCAATTTTTCTCGGCAGCTGGGAGGATTCGAGTTTCTTAACCTCTTGACCTTTGACCTGTTTCCAGGATCCAATCCATCAGACACAGTTCAAAACAACAGTATCGCAGTCTCACTGCGGATAATGACGGGTGAAGAAAATGACGGGGATTCATTTTTTATATTTTTTCACCAACAACACAGGGTGCTTTCGTTGGAACTCTCTGCAGTTTGGGATTAATCAGCTGGATTGGTTTTGGATCTCAAGTTTATCGTGCACTCGGCCGACTTTCTGATCCTAAACTACCAGTTTCAGTCGATGGATGCATAAATCACAATTTCACTGATATCACCACCATGGTCACCGAATCATTCATTGAAACGACAACCATGGCTCCTGAGTTGGCCACTGCTGGAACCACTGATGCCTTCGGGTGAGTTGCCTCCAATAACTGGCCTTAGGCAAGCTGGCCAAACCCTGTATACTCTTTGTTAGAAAAGGGGGCTCACCCGGTGAAAAGTGATTTTTCATAAAAAAAAATCCATTTTTAGGTTTCGTCTGGACCTTAAAGTTCCCACTGTGCTGAATATTTCAATCCAAAAATCAGCCCTCTAGCTCATATGGTTCCCGAGCAATCGCATTTTGAAGTTCGCCAGCTTCGTTTTATTCAATTTTACTCCTGTATACGTTTTTCACGTTTGCCGCAAATTGAATTACGCATGCATTTTTTGTCTTTCAGAGGTGATAACTGGGCCATTTTTGAGCTCCAGAGGTCAAATTTTGCATGGTGTATTTTTGATTTATTGACTTTTGTTTTACCGTTCAGATTTTGTCTTTGTCCATCAACTAACGAGATATTGAGCATCAATCACTTTTGACGCTGACCGATTTTCTATCGCGCAAACTTCAAAGCCTGTATATCGGCCCCAGAAATACGTACCAAAAATCTGAACGGTAAATTTTGAGTCCCAAGGCATCTTTACAACCATGAAAAATTTTGCCACTGTAGCTCAAAAATGGCGAAGTTATAAAATTTTTTCTAACCGCTACACTTTTTGGCCCTGCGCGAGCCTCACAGGCCTAAACATGGAGAGCCTCACCGGGTGAGCCCCCTTAAGTAAATAAACTACAAAATTCGAGTTTTCATTATTCATAGAAGTATGATTTGAGCATGATGCATGATTCTTGCTCTGCTCAAATGACAGCTGTGCTTTCGAGCTTCATTGAAGTCCATTTACATCGCCCGTTGAAACATTTCCTGTGAAAAAAATTGCCAAACGGTCTCCTGTTGAAAGCCAACTGAAGGTAAAAGATCTCAAGTTCAACAATCTCAATTTTAGCCTCATCATCACATCGTAAAATGTCTAATTGTTAAACTCTTCTGCCATCTTCTTTCATTCCAGAGAACCGCCACTTCTCATCTACAGCCTCTCGTATCTGCACTATTCTGGATTCAGCGTGATCTGCGTCGTCCTGATCGGAATGCTGGTCAGCATACTGACCAAGCCACAAAGCCCCAAACACCTAGATCCGGCCCTGCTGACTCCGTTTGTGAGGCGGAAACTCGAGAGCAGCCCACTCTGGCTTCAGAAGATTCTCTGCCTGCCAGTTGGAGGGAAAGCTCAGGTGAGCGGTTCTGGTAAAGTGATATGTCATTTGAAATTGGGAAAATCTACGAGTTCGAATCAGTTTGATTGGCAGTAGAGCCCCTTCATTTTCGGAGCTCACGCTACACACATCATACAGAGGAATGCAAATCACAGCTTCTGAAATTTTTGTAATTGCCCCTGCATTTTTCGGAGCTCACACAACACACACATCACAAGGGGAATGCAAATTGCAGCGTCTTAAATTTTTGTAATTGCCCCTGCATTTTTCGGAGCTCACACAGCACACACATCACAAGAGGAATGCAAATTGCAGTCTTAAATTTTTGTAATTGTCCCTGCACTTTTCAGAGCTCACGCTACACACATCACATAGAGGAATGCAAATTGCAGCTTCTGAATTCGTCTCAGTTGCCAATTCACTATTAATTGTTTAACTCGGAACACACATCACACATTGGAACGCAAATTGCAGTTTCTGAATTGGTTCAATTTCACCGTTATTTTGACATTCACTTCGGTGGGTATTTGGGCGTATTCCACTTTTCAAGGGCGGATTTTAAACATTCCAGGCCGGGATCATTAAAATCTCCAATACATGCCAAACCCTATTATTGCAACAAGTATGTATTCTTTCGTGGGATTCTTCTGGGATGAACCGAAAGTGAGACCGCTATTCTGAGGTCAGGGGTCGATATGACGGACGATCAACCCCAGTTGCATTTTACATTTCCTATACACTACTCTCAGGCAGACGTGTTCATTAAAATCGGGCCAATACATGCCAAGTGCACTATGTATCCTGCACAAGTATGTATTCTCTCCAGTACTCAAAAGGGATTCTTCTGGCACTGCGTTGCAAACTGTTGTGTTCGTCGTTATCTGAGAAAATCTAACGCTAACCGGAACCGACTAACCCAAGCTGAAACCAAACTTTGCCTCAACCAACATAACATGTGACGTAACCTAGCCAATAGCTCACCATAACCTGTCCTAAACAATCCAAATCTTCCATAACCTAGCCTTTCCTGCGTGTATGTTTCTCTCCAAGTACTCAAAAGTGTTCGCTGGCACTGCGTTGCAAACTGTTGTGTTTCCTCCTGTCATTGGTGTAGGAAATTTAAATACGTGTCCCAGCCGCAAGTTTACAAACACTGCCGAGACTTTAGAAACCAGGCCTGGCCTCAACCAACATAACATTGTTTTTTTTTCCGAGACGGAACCTAGGGTTCGATCAGGCTTCACCATACCTGTTCGAAACAATCCAATATTTCTTCTTGCGAGTTCAGGGCCCCAATCGAGCATTCTTGCACAAAACGCTCTCTGCCATCAAAAGTCGCGGCAGTGTTTGCGAAAACATTTCCCGGCTCTCTACCCAGCCTGTCCTCCAATTTTCTTGTCTGCATTTTCTCGGTGAAAATTAAATTTCTTTCTTGTTTCATCTTTAGATCTCAACAACAAACACTAGTAATTCAGACGGCCTTGACCTTCGTCATCGCATTGAACAGCAACAGCAACCTCCGTCCAAGAGAAGAACCAGTGCTGGCTCAAACGGTATTGGATCTGATAACTTTGCCTACGATAACGAAAGACTGAAGAATTCAAATGGTACAAACGGAAAATATATCAAAAAGCAAGATATGTCTATCTTATGATCAATGTAGTTCTTTTTAGCGACTTTTTATTAGCTTTCTTGTGTTTTTATTTGTACTGTATTTGACGTGACGGGGAAATCGGTTAGAATAAGCTTAGCTATGACCTTTCATGCAAGAAAAATAGGGACTTAATTGCCGCCTGAGCATTTATTATGAATTGGGAGACATCCAAAACTCTTCGATCATGGCAGAAATTCCAAATTTCAGGCGAATACATGGGGCCATCCAATTTTGACTTGATTCAATTTCACACCTCACATGAGTGTCATGATGTTTTGTGGCGCATTTCTGAATGGCGCCTGATTTGTCACGCATCACAATGAGTGTCATGATGTTTTGCGGCGCATGCTGTCATATTCTTCTGAATGGCGCCTGAGTTGGTAATGAACTCCTGTTCTTTCGAAGGGTGTTGGTGGGAGATGTAGGCATTGTCACGAACCGTATTTCTATTATCTAATGGACATGTCAGGTACCTGCAATTTTTTTATCTTTCATCTCATGACAATTTTAACGTACGGAATGCTAATGGTATAAACTACTCAGACATTCAAAATACGCGGGCCATAGGAGTTTTTTGTCAACTTTTAAAGCACGGGGGCAATGTTATTCCCCATCTAGTAAGAGCTGTTAAATGCATTCCTTCATGTAATGTGTTTTGCGGCGTATGCGAAATGGGGAATTACATGGCCCCGTGCTTCAAAAGTCTGAAAAAAATCGTCTATGGCCCGGGTATTCAGAATGGCTCCGTATAGTCCGTTGGCAAGCCGGGCCATAGGCGATTTTTTCCTGACCTTTGAAGCACGGGGCAATGTAATTCCCCATTTCGCATGCGCCGAAAAACACATTACATGAAGGAATGCATTTAACGGCGCTTACTAGATGGGGAATAACATTGCCCCGTGCTTCAAAAGTCTGACAAAAATCTCCTATGGCTCGCGTATTTTGAATGTCCGAGTACGATTATATCCAAGGACAGTGTCCTGCCCATTTATCAGCCGCCATGTTTCTGATATGCACCTAATGTCAATAGATCCTTGATTATGCCGATAAAGATGGGCAGATGAAGGGTGTTGGACTGTGATAAAAATGGTAGGCATATACGGAGCCATTCAGAATACCTGGGCCATAGGTGATTTTTTTCTGACTTTTGAAGCACGGGGCAATGTAATTCCACATTTCTCATACGCCGCAAAACACATTACATGAAGGAATGCAATTAACGGCGTTTACTAGATGGGGAATAACATTGCCCCGTGCTTCAAAAGTTTGACAAAAATCTCCTATAGCCCGGGTATTTTGAATGTCTGAGTATTTCCTTTGGACTGGGGGATCCGAAAGGGGCTCAGCTTTGGCCCAAAATTGTCCTTTGTCCTAAAACAGAAGAAATGAAGGACGATATGATATGATTTTTCTAAGCTTAGAACATTGCCATCTGCGGAATTTGTTCAAGATGTTAATTATTGCGATTGTTGGTTTCACCTGTCGGGCCATTTCGTTATCTGAGGTTGTTTTGCGGCTGCTCAATATCCCAACTGTTTTTGAAAGTGAATTCAGCTGATTTAATGATCCGGCCTTTGAACGGCAAGACTTACAGGCCAGTTGTGCTCCTAGTTTTTGGCAGGATTTTGTCAGTCGGCTATGTTTATCCATTACATAAAAAATTAATATCAATGGCCGGGAAAACCAAAAACACCTGTCCAGCAATGTAAAAGGCCGGAATTTTGGGATCCAATCAGCGGAGGCCCACGTTGAAGAGAGTAGGGAGATTGAGCCGACCCGGAGCATCGCAAACGACTAGAAATGACCCCACACGTGAAGCTAGCAATCACGCAATAAATTTAGAGAATTCTCTATTCCAGCCATGTCCATCGCAAAGAAAAATTGCACCGGTCAGTCGGACGTAGAAAACGGCGAAATCAAACCATTTTTTTGTTATGGCTAAACCAATGCAGATTTGTAACAACCAGCAATCCAGGTTCAAACCTCGAGATTTATTACTGCCACACAGAGCTCTGAATGCCCGAATAATGTCAAAATATTGATATGCTTAACGAGCACTTTTTCTGTTGTTAATTATTCAAAATAATAAGTTGCTCTGATTTCGAAGAACTTGCGTGTTCAAAGAGAATAACTGCAGTATTGTTGGGATACGAACATTGACAACTTTCAATTCCATCGAACAATCGGCAAAGGTCTTCTGCTATTCTATCACGTTTCGTTGAACAATATCTTTTCTGACCAGGACGGGGATTACATTATCGTTTCAGTTGGGCTTTACTCCAAATGAATGACGGCATCATATTTTTCTCACGATTTCGTTCTCTCTCTCTCACACTCTCTCTTGCACTCTCTCTCTCCCTCTCTCTCTCCCCCCCTCTCTCTCCCCCTCTCTCTCCCCCCTCTCTCTCTCTCTTTCTCTCTCTCTGTCATCCCCTCTCTCTTAACTGACTCCCTCTCTCTCTCTATCACCCCTCTCTCTATCACCCTCTGTCTCTATCACCCTCTCTCCACCGCTCTCTCTCTCTCTCGCTCTCTCTCGCTATTACCCATCTCTCTATCACCCCTCTCTCTTTCTCATCCTCTCTCCCCCTCTCTCTCTCTGTCTCTCGCTATTACCCCTCAATCACCCCTCTCTCTATCACCATTCTCTCTCTCTATCTGCAGATACCTGCTGTGACACTACCGATTTTGTACTGAAAATCGATTTTTATTTTGCCTGATAGGCAAATTACATTGAATTCAAAACACTACTCCGTGGTTTTTCATTGTTCATGCGGCTCTTAGCGTTGCTTTGCCGAAATCTGAAATTAAAAGACATTTCAATCAAGGCAGGCAAGGCCCAACATGGCCTAACGACATGAAAGGTGGGTTATCTCCTGCTGCAATGGAAATGTATGGAAATGCAAGCACTAAATTATATCAGACATGTTAGCACAACTTGTCGATCGTTTTGGCCTTTTTATAATGGCAAAAATGTCTCTGTGCTCGTATACATGGCCCTTGAAACTTTCTCAGAGTCTTGAGAAGGTTCACATCAAGGCATACGAGTATCTTTATTTTTCTAATGATGCAAATGCAAACATGGAATGTCTTATTCTTTCGGATAATTTTTGGAATATGCGGGAGCATTTGCCAAAGGCCTCGATTTCCAGTGGGATTCTCCAGGAGCCAAAAAACCTTTGCCAGCAGGTTTTTAAATACTAAATTTGGAATTTGTCGAACACAAGTTGGAAAAGATCAGACGAGCAGGTGTTTTCAATTTCAAGCACTAAATAAAAGTTTTAATCTGCCATTAAATCCTACCAACAATATTGATAAACTTAGCAAAATCAACAGGTCAATTCAAGACACGCCCAACAAGCAAACACTCTAAATCCAAAGGTTTCCATTTGCAACAGCTTGAAAGCACCTTTTTAACACAGGCTCAGATGGAAGTGCATGGAAAAAGCACCCTTCAGTGAGTTGGGGAAAAAGCACCCAGAAGTGGATGAAACGCATTTTAAACACAGGTTTTGATGGAAGCGGAAAAACAACATTTTTGACACAGGCTTAGACGGAAGTGAAAAAACACCATTTTTCACACAGGCTTAGACGGAAGTGAAAAAACACCATTTTTGACACAGGCTTAGACGGAAGTGAAAATCACCATTTTTGACACAGGCTTAGATGGAAGTGGAAAAAGCACCTGTTTAACACAGGTTTAGATGGAAGTGGAAAAAGTACCTTTTTAATACAGGTTTGGGTGGAAGTGGAAAAAGTACCTTTTTAACACAGGCTTAGATGGAAGTGGAACACCATTTGCCTGACACAGATTTGGAACACTCAATGTGTTCCAAATGGCGTGTGTGCCAAATTTGTGAGGGGAATATAGTGTTCCAAGAACACACTACGTGATCCAAAAATGTTCCGAAAGGAACATTTGCATTTTAGCCCGAAAGGTGATCCAAACAGAAACCTCTCATTTGGAGTGTTTTAGAGCCACATAACAAGCAAACGATCAATAGGCGCTTGGTACTTGAATCATGATTTGTTCAATGGAAACAAACTTTTGATATTTTTGTTTTCATTTTCCAGAAGAGATAAGTAAGAATCAATATAAAGGTAGACTACAAAACAGCGAAAGCAAACGAAGAAGAAAAAAAAATAAATAAAAATGTACAAAACAAAATATTCCCATCGTTTCTTCTTTGCAGGAGTTTGATCGCACGGTTTCATCAATTGAGTCACCCTTTGGTGGTGGCTCCTTTTCGCTGCGCCTTAAACGAGCCAGTAGACCTTCCAACACAAAACGCCAGCTGCGACAACGTAGAGGAATCTTCTTATCCAGAATTTCCTGCAAGAAGAACCAGAAGAAGGGTTTTAAATTTTATTATAATTTTTTTTTAATTTTTTATAATTTTTTTTTTATAAATTTTTTTTATAAATTTTATAAAAATTATTGTAATTTTTTTATTTCGTTATTATATCGTCACTGACAAAAAAACACCCATTCGATCCGCAATCTTTGAATCGGCTGCACAGGCCTGACAACAGTATGATGACAGAAACTATGGCGAAAACAGACCATTTTACCGCAGATCTGACCCCGGATAAATCTGGAGGATGTTCACGTTTTCATAATGTGTAAAACAAAAAACTGCAGTCTGATTGTGTCTGCATGCAGTTGCCGATGGAAAAGGAAAACAAATTCTATTTTTTCAATTTTTTCAATTTTTTTAAATTTCTGGTGAATTTTCATGAAAACTGAGTTCTCCACGTGCTCTCTCCACGAAAGAGCCTTAACAAAACCACGCATGAGCCGCAAGACACTGTTCGGCCTGAGGGTTGAGAAATGTACGAAAAGTCAATGGAATCGGCGGGTTAGACAAGAGGCTCAGAAATTTAGAGTTTTAATTACACTCATATCTCAACTATGGAAATTCTGCTTTGTCAGCTGACTCAACTGAGTGAAATTGCCGTGAAATTGAATCGGCCGACCGCCGGAAGGCATGCTATTTAAGAATCTGATTCTGAGATGAATAATTTAAGATTTCTTTAGTTTTGGGTCACAGGACCGATGTCCTGGACTTTCAATGAAATGCAACAGCCACTGGAATTTTATCTCAGCTGGTGTCTCAGCTGGTGTGTCAAGTTGCTTGAGCTGATGGACATGGTCGAAGAGCTTAGTAAAAATTTGCTTAGAGCTGATAAGACAACTTCTGAAACGAGGCTCCATCTCGAAGCTTTCCTGCCATACCTATTCACAGATAAGTTATTTACTCTCTAAACACGAAGTTCAGTTTGAAACACTATACACAGCCATTCTAAATACTCGGGCCATTGGAGATTTTTGTCAGACTTTTAAAGCACGGGGCAATGTTATTCCCCATCTAGTAAGCGCCGTTAAATGCATTCCTTCGTGTAGTGTATTTTGCGGCGCATGTGAAATGGGGAATTACATTGCCCCGTGCTTTCAAAAGTCTGAAAAACTCTCCTATGGCCCGGCTATTCTGAATGGCTCCGTATTTTAACATGGGCTTAGATAGGAAGTGTTCTTTTAAGAACACTTGGTCTGTTATTGGAACACACTGAGTGTTCCATTTCCAGCGTTTTGGAACACAAAAGGTGTTACAAATCGATAATGTATTCCAAATCTGTTACATGTTCCAAATCGCTGATGTGTTCCAAGAACACACCAAGTGTTCCATAAATATTCTTAAAAGAATATTTCCTATCTAAGCCCACGTTAAATCATAGTGTTCCAAACTGAACTTCGTGTTTAGAGTGTATGAGGCAGCCTAATTAGCCAATGACATCGTGCAGCAGATTGAGGAGGCCATAGTGTTTTAAACCATCTTATGTTACCTTTGCAAGTTCCTCTTCGCTTCCGGAATGGACTCCTTCCCTTCCTTGAACAGATAATATCTGGCACCGAGGAAGATTGTCTCCTGATAAGAGTCAATGTCCATCTTTCTCATATCAAAGTCGAACAGAACCTTATCCTTCGCTGTCATATCGTGATCGAGGAGCTTGTAGATGTTGTTTGTCACGAACTTCCAGTCGTTTACCATGAAGTAGTGGAAGATTCGGACACCTCGGTGGATTTTGTCTTGAATTCGGACCAAACTACGAGGTAGAAACAACGTTTATAAAGCAACAGACACAGCACAAATGTTCCGGTTGTCTTGTGACACCCAGAGCATGGTTTTCGTCAATTTTTCGAGAAGGCTTCTCTGATGGTGATAACGCTTGAAACTGGGACAAACTCAATCATAAGTAATGGTTGGTCCCTGAATTTGTTTGGTTGGATTCGAAATTTTCCACTGGTCTAAACTCACATTCCGCTAAGCGATATCTCTTGAGTGGAGATATTTTAGACGAACTTCAGGTGGAAGTATTCTCCGGTAAACACGTCAGAAGCCGGCCCTGCAAGCCGGGAAAAAGTCGAAGTGACAAAATGGTAACATAACATTTTTGATATGTGTGATATCATAATTGAAGAGAGCTCTGAGCTTGCGCACAGCTCGGTATCAGGAATTGTGAGTAGTTAGAAAACATTTGGAAATTCCAGCCGGTGAACGTAGGACAGGATTACAATGGATTTAACTGCGGTAACATGATGTGCCGCCAATAGTCTTCCAACCAGGCATGGCATCAGTCGCTTGGAATGTGACAACCGTCACTTCACTTTCACGAGGGTCAAGCATAATCGGCAGAATCACCCAATGTAACTCACCCTCAGGTGAGGTTCAACTCAACAGCCGACACAGATTTGTGTTGCGAAATTTTCATTTATTTGCACAACGCTTATTACTTTCTTATTTTTGCATTGAAAGACGCATCCGTCTAATGAATTGGCTATTGAGTTGAACTTGAGAATGAGTCGCTATGCGAAATACTGCAGCTGGAAGTTCTCCAGTGAAAGGTATCTCATCCGGCATAGATGTAAACCTTCTGAGCAGGACGGTACGCCTTTTCCCCAATTATGGGGCAATTCATGAAAAGAGCAAACTTCTACTTGAAACCCAGAGATGGCAGCAATTTCACATTAGCAGAATGCAGATCGCCTTCAATTTCATGGTGGTAGTCACTCGGCTGCCACAGAATGGCTCCACTGAACTACAACGGCCAGAAACGACATGGCCAGTCGGTACACTGGTGTACCGACCCGTTCAAGTGACTTGTTGCCTCCTTTGCCCTTATCAAAACTAAAGGTTGTAAGTAAACGGGGAGCTTACAATGTTTTCTTGACCAAACAGTAGGAGATGGCGTCAATGATGTAGGCTGGCAGATAGTGCATAAGGATGCAACCGATCTTGTAGAATAGAACCGATTCGGTGAGAATGACCCATGGAATCCAAAGCGACTGCTTCAACGGATACATTTCGTTGTTCTTGTGGAATCCTTTCCAGAGGGTATCGTATTTCAAGATCTTCTCTTCGCCAGATGTTCCATTGTAGACGACCAATTCGTCTGATCTGCGAAAGAAGACGGGGGTGAAATAACGATCTGCAAAACTGTCATCTATCGCATAACAGTATTCACTAAAAATATGTACAGAGCCGGGAAAATGTATGGAACCACACATGCAATTTAAATGCAGTTTCGGTTGTCAATGATATTTTTGATTCCGCGACGATAATTTAACACCAAAGTTTTTCCTTTGTTGTCCAACCAAATGAAGAAGAAAAAATCGAAAGTTTTTTTTTTGCAAAATATATGCAATAAAATTGTTGAAACAAAACTTGTGAAACAGGATGTCACAATATGTTGATGAAACACGACACTTTTTTCTTTGTGAAAAAAGGACGCAAGTAAAGGAAAGTTTGGAAGACAACACCATTTCTGCCATTTATTTTACATAAGTGACTCCTTTAATTTTCCCTCTGCTGTACAATACCAGCATTCTAAAATCTCAATCCCATTCGTGATGCGTATGGTGAGGTTTGCGTTAACTCTCTCGTATTCGTGATGCGTTAACTCTTCTTCTCAGTCTACAATTATTATTATTTTATTATTAAAAAACAATACTGCCACAATTTCATTGGTGGCAGGCACAGGTTAGTTCACTACATGGTCATAAGATTAAAAGGTTCAAGTCGAGGAATAAAATGGTGAAAAGCAAGCAGTAAACAACATTCAAATGCTATTGGTGCGGCGCCCGCAGAACTCTAATGGCACGCGAAACCAGAGGGGCTGTTGGAGGAAGACAATTCCAATCCCTTATTGTTCGAGGGAAGAACGAATTAAAGTATCTGTTGGATTTGCAAATTGATATTTGCATGATATTTGCATGATATGAAAGGCCATTATCAGTTCTGCGCTGGTTAGGTTTCAAGGAGTAAGATGGGGGCATGGCGAAATTCAGGGATTGTGTTACAATGCTGCTAAAAACTTGAAGTCTATGTGTTTTTCGTCTGCTTGCCAGCGATGACAGACTGAGACTGTTCAAAAATGGATACGCTAGTTTGACGGGCATATGAACCAGTAATCATGCGGGCGGCTCTCCTTTGGACCATTTCCTTTTGGCGATATCTACCTGACTTGCTGGGTCCCAAACTGCACTTGCGTACTCGTAGGGTAACACTAAGGAAAGATATGTTTTAAGCTTAGCTTCTCTGGATGAGTACTTCATGTTTCTCAAAACGAACCCAGCGTCTTTTTTGCTTTACTGCACGTGGAGTTTATGTGATCTCTCCAGGGAAAGATCATTTGAGATTAAAACACCCAAATATTTGAAAGACCTGACTTTCTCAATTGGTTGCCACTGACTGTGTAAATTACCTCGCTGCAGGTGTTGGAGGTGCTTGGAAAAGGACATTGCTTTCGTTTTGGCTGCATTAATCTGCATACCCCAGGCGCCGCACCAAAGGGAGACCTGGTTGAGGTCCAACTGCAGAATGCGCGAGTCATCAGGTGAAGTAACCGCTCTATAATGACGACATCGTCCGCAAAGGCGTATACTCGCGGAGGCCGTCTGCAATATCATTTATATAATATCAAAAACAATAAAGGGCCTAAAACCCTTCCTGTGCACACCTGATGTAACAGGAGATTCACCTGAAGTTACGTTCTTGACTGAAACCACTTGTGTACGATTCTCCAAAAAGTTTCTTGCAAGATTGATGATGTTCGAGGGAAAGCCCAAAATTTCCATTTTCTGAATGAGTTTGTCATGAGGAACCAGGTCGAATGCCTTTTTGAAATCCAAAAATATTGCGTGAGTTGGAATACTATTGTCAAGATTCAAGGATATTTCATCGACTAACAACAAAATTTGGGTCTCACAATTCCGCTTGCAGAATCAACAATTGTCCAGGTTGGTCATTTGCCATATTTAGGATATTTTCTCGAAACTTTTACCATTTGACAACAGACCACGCTATGATTCTCGAAGCAACAGCAATCGTGGTCCTGACTACTGTAAAATCACTGTTGGATGCAGTAAAACAAAGGAAAGTAAAGTAAAGTTAGTGTTCCTTTTGACTTGTGATTCTGACTGGTGTAGCACATGACTAGTGTATATTCTGACTAGGAGGCTCTTGACTGGTGTAGTTTTTTACTGGCATGTCTCTTGACTAGGGTAGCTTTTGACTAGGGTAGCTTTTGACTGGTCGCAGCCCACGTTGTGTTTCTGGCTCTGCTGCTTGAGAGTCGAGCGGAGCAGAAAAACGACACTTTCTGTCGAAAGCGCATTCTACCCCGGTCCCGTTCTTCCACCCCATAAGTCCCAATCTACCCCAGTCCCATTCTGCGTGTCTCATTTCAATAAATCTGGAAGGGTTTCCAATGACTCGATTCCGTTGTTAGTGGGGGGGGGGAAGGGGTTTGCGCATATCAATGATGAAGTTGCTCACGATTTCACTGTCATCATGTAATCCCTGTTTTGACACAAATCCTTGTTGTCACATAACCCCATATTTCCCATAATCCCGAGAGGGGATGACCTCTGGGTTTCCCTCTGTCTAAAACTCCAATTTTATACATGCATGATTCGCAAACTCACATCTTGATATCATGTGGAAATAAATGGCGGGATTGCAACTAACCATCAGGTTCAAACCAATAGCCGATTCAATGGGTAGATTTTTGCGCGAACATTTCCATTTCTATGCACAACGCGTGTTCATTTTTCCATTGTTGCGCAAGATACTTCATTCCGTTGAATTGACTGTCGAGTTGGACCTGAGGGTGAGTTGCAATGGGGAATACCGTCGGCCGACTCTTTGCTGTCGCGTTTGCCGGATGCTCGCATTGCCCCACAGACAACTTCAACTGGATTCACCGATCGATCACTTGCGATTTGATCATGGGAGTCATCATTGTTTCTATGGTTGTACATCCCCCATGAGAGAATGCCTGTAGCCATTGCCAGGCTCGTCACATCTATGATACCAGACATGTGCAGTGACATAAACAATACTGACTCCCATGATCCAAATTAGGAACTTGTATCAATGGAGTCATTATTGTTTCTGTGACTGTAGGTACATGCATTACCTTTGCTTTTGCCTCTTCCATGCAGCTGCTATCAACAGATTTACAACCATATCAGCTGGAACAAAGTCAACTCGGCAGTCCTTCTTAGTTGGAACAATCCTCAACACTCCTTTGCACGCTGCTATTGCCAAGCCGGGTGGACCATTCAAGTTGTCTGTCCATCCGTCGACAGGTTCGGATTTTGTTGGAGAGACTGAAAAAACAAATTGATGCGCAGTTCAATGATTTACAAGGCAAAAGTAATTAAGATAAGTCGACGAAAGCTTTGAGAGTAGATGAAAGCTTTGAGATAGCTTTATAGATTGATTTGATGAAAGCTTTAATGAGTAGATGAAAGCTTTGAGATAGCTTTGATAGATTGATTTGATGAAAGCTTTAATGAGTAGATGAAAGCTTTGAGATAGCTTTATAGATTGATTTGATGAAAGTTTTAATGAGTAGATGAAAGCTTTGAGATAGCTTTATAGATTGAGTCGATGAAAGCTTTGAGATACCGGGTCCGCCAAAACAATTCGAACGCTGGAGAAATTCTAAGAAATTATATCTAATGCCTATTTTTAATGCAGGGGTCATCCAGTTTCAACTGGGATTGATGCAGTTTCATGCCTTGCACGAATGTCATGATCTATTCCGGCGCATGCTTTGGCATTGGTTCCAAATGGCGACTGAGGGAGCAACGAATTTCCATGTCCTGAGAGTGGAGAGTTACGGCGGGAGTGTAGGTGCATATTTTTCCAATGAAATATTGATATAATGATACAAAGGAAAAACATTGCAGTCTATCTGGCTTCGAAATCAATGTTATTTTCATAATCTACAGCAACGAGTGAAAAACAAATACATCATCATTTCTTAAACATGGTTTTCTTTATCTATGATAATGTGGTGTTTTTATTTTATTTCAATAGGCCTATTTGTTGTGGCATTTTTCTGGTAAATTTTTTATCGCGCGTTTATACTTTTTTCGTATTTCTGTGTTGTGATTTTTTGTGTTGTGGCATTGCTGATTTGAATTAAACAACATAGAATTAGCTGGACTTTGGGCAGGTGTGTGTTGCACATGATCTGCGTTGCACATGATCTGATCTGCTGTTGATCACATGATTGCTAAAAATTACATGATACGTATGTGTGTGTTGCACATTGCATGATCTGCCGCAATTCCTCAACTTGTTCTTCAATCTGACCCGGCATTGGCATCGATTGGTGCTTTTGCGGTTTCATTTCACACGTGTTTTCCCAGTTTTCTGTGAAGTGTATCCGTTGTTGACGGACAATCACTTCAAATTTATTTCCTCGGAATTTCCTCCCATCAAAAGCAAAAACAGTGAAAACTCTTGAACAAGGCTGATTGATTCGGGTGTGGATGTGATGCGAAGGTGACTGAGACGGAATGTTTGTTTGCGAATGCATTATGAGATGATGATGTGTAAATATCCGCGCGAAATGTGCGCAAATGTTTTCACAGGCATTTACATGCTCGAAATTATCCTTCTTCAGAAAAAAGCAAAGTAAATACCAAGTGACTTACCAATCGATGGTCTCACAATGACGCATGGTAACTCGTGGCTGTATTGTTTGACCAGGGACTCCGCAACTCCTTTTGTATAGGAATAGGTATTTGGACAACCATTCAACAAGCTGTGAATCACAAAAAAAAACACGGAATTATTGAAGCTCTGCCCGCGAATGCTATGTTGCTTGTAACCACGCATTGTTCGGGCCTCAAATGCATGCCTAAAATTACAGAAAAAAGAGAAATCTCCGTCGAAACATCGTTATTGGCCTTCCCACAATTATTACAAGAATTATGCAAGTAGGCAATGATTACCGAATCATTCAGATCATCAGTTATTTTTGGGGCTACCGTGAGGGAACTTTAAAGAATCTACAGCTCAGAGAATCGGTGATTTAGGGCAGGTATATCAACTGATTTCGAGACTGAAGTTCTGAGGCCAACAGATGGATCGCACTATGGGAGTTGCTAGCCGTTTCCGTGTAGTTTGGAAAATCCAATAATGCTTCAGTTTTTTTAATCAAATGACCTCAGCTGAAGGCAATTGGTGAATGATTTTATGATTGACCATCATGATTGTCAGGATATAAATTAGCCAATTTGGCATTGTACTGACGTGCTTGCGAAATTGAAAGCAAAAATATTTGCACTTGTCAAGTGTTTTTCGAGAGCCGCAGCCAATGTCATTGCAAGTGCGTAATGCATTAAATTGTTTTTGGCGGGACTCAAAATGCTCTTCATAGTTATTTGCAATGCGTTCTTGAGTTGGGAAATGTATAGGAGTGGGTATCCTATGCAAACACGAGTCGTGTATAATAAAGAAATTAACCATTATAATATCGTTATCAAGTTCGCTGAAATGATTGCCACCATTATATCTTTGGTTCATATCGTGAGGTTAATTTTACGACAAAAAGTGTCAGATATGAAAATCACCTCCTGCAAACAATGATATGAAATTGGGAGATTGCACTTTGCAAAAAGCAGAATTATAAACAAAAAATAATTGCTTTGTTGGACATCATTATGAATGAACAAAATGACACCAAACGCAAATGAATAAACCAATTATCTCGAAAATTGTAAGATATAAACAACTTCAATTCCAATGGTCTTTAATTTGGTAAATTGGCAATCCATGGAAGGATTCAATCCACGGAAAGGACTTAATTTAACTCTAACGAATATCTACACAGGTATGGAAAAAACAACGAAATTATCTTACCCGCAGGTCAAATACATGCATGAACGCGAAGACTGCCTATTTTTCGATTAAGTTATTAGAAATTTCCGGTCAACATAATTTCCATCCTTCAGGATCCAAAAAATTTACATATGAGTAGATTAATAAAGGAGTCCCAACTGGATGGGTACTGATGATCTGAGAAACTTGCAAAATTCGTGACTGCAGACGTGTTTTTCCCCCAAAATCATAGCCAAAACCTATGTCACCAATCTTGAGGTTTGTGGTGACCGGAACCACATTTTGAGCCTCTGCCTGCAGATTTCAACCAATATAGTTGGTCCAATTTACGTTTACATCATTTTAGCACACAGGGAAAAGGTTGTTCCCACATTCTTCTTGACGTGTCTTATTACTCTTGACGTGTCTTATTATTTGACTAGATGACAATAATAATAATAATAATAATAATAATAATGAGGTGAAAGACTGTGTTGCAGAAATATTCCATGGCATCCACATGCTTTTCCTTTTATCCGTTAAAACATTAATTTTCCCGAAAAGATGTAATATACGAATACATGAATTTCATCGAAAAAAAAAGTCCAACGGTTTTCCGTTTACCTTTGTGTAATCGAGTCGAGAATATCCTGATCAAATGATTCGGTACAGTTGATCAAAAGATTAGGTTCTATTGGAGGATCATACACAACTTCCTCAACGAGTTTCTTATCCGTATTGCAGAATGCTGTCGACGTGTGAACAACGGCCTGTGTAAATGGAATTGAGGCAGGGAATATATACGAGTAGAGAAAGGGAAAAAACTGTCAAATTCATTGCAGTGGAGATTGGGAAGAGATGATCCTCTCGCACTTTACCAATTATTCTACTTTTTCATCAGAATTCTTTAGGACTAAGGTGCCCACGTGGCCAATAAAATGGACCACAAATTACGACACGAAGATCAGTTTAAACCTTTTGACATCTTGATTGAATTCGCACACTTGATTAGTCTATCGCTTCAGCTTAATGAACAGACTTGATTTTAACTAATATTTTAGTGACATGATTCACTCCAACTTTTGCAAAGTGTTTGAGCTGGGCATTAGGAACTCCTAAATGTCGATTGCTGAACTACAGTGTCAAAAGCTCCAAAGATCTATTAAAATGAAGGATAAAAATGTTGACATTAAGTTGGTCGAACAAAACATTTGGGATTTATTGAGATGATCACAACCTTCAGTTTTGGCATCCTTTTGCAGAGCTCCATGATGTTTTTGGTGCCAGTGACATTGATTGAAACGGCCTCTTTCAAACTGCATTCAAAGTTGATGGTCGCTGCCAGGTGGAAGACCACCGAAACCTGACGGATGATTTGGTCCAACTCTTTATCGCCCAATCCCATTTGGGGTTGACATATGTCTCCGTTGACGATAACCAATTTCTGCCTCAAAGACGGGTCGGATCGGCGAACCTTATCAAATAACTGCGACAAAAGAGGGGAAGATTATACAGAACCTAATACGCCTTTACACAATGGTCCTTCTCATGGTGTATAGCTCCACCTTAATGGCCGCTACATCAATATACACAGCTATTTTGGATACGATTACAACGGGGATTTTCGTTTTCTGGCATCCTTGAATGCGTGGAAATGTGATGACTTTGTTTTTCAAGCTTTCGCATTGAACCAGGCCAAGGTATAAATAAACGATGGTTGACTGGCTTGTGCGAAAACGCCCATGAATCGGGGTGAATCGGGGAACAGAATCTATAAATGCCTGCGGGAGAAAACAAAAATTTTACATGGCTTTTACGCATGACATTAATAATTTTACAAGACATTTACCTGTATCTTGACTTAACTCTACCACGCACAAAACGATAGAGAGATGCATTTATTGCATTGGTGTGTAAATTTGAGTATTACTCGCAATTACACGTATAAGTGCGTAAAGTAAAGGCTTAAATACACACAGCACACAGGAGAGCACATTTTCAGCACACACTTTGATTAGAAATTCCAATGAGTGCGGTTTTCAGCATACTTTTTAGCTCAATGAGAAATTCCAGGACCCCGCATTTCAGTTGGTATATACTTTTCGAACTCAATGGGAAAGTCCGCAGGAATCAATCATGGTCGTGTGAAATTATCGATTCAATCAGATCGGTGGGTGTTTCGTCCGTGATGTGCACAGACGAAACTACAACAGCGCAGTCATTTCATTGCATGAAAGCTCTTTTCAAATGTTTTCACCAATGCTCTTTCAGTTGTCATTTGTACAGGGTAATCCAAAAGTCTTTGGCCAAAGGAAAAATGTAAATTTGCTGTTTTTATCATATCTGATCTGAATCTTTTTCCAGCTCGAAGCAAGGATGTCAACACTTTATCCAGGTCTACATTTCCGCTTGCATCGATGGTCAGAGATAGAAAAAATTTCAGGCCACAAAATCTGGTATGTGGCAAATTTACATTTTTTATGCTGCCAAAGATTTTGCGCAACACTGAACACATTAATTTCAATTTTATATTTGAATTTGTTTGAAATTTGGTTGGTAAAAATTTACCCACATTTAAAAAATTCCTATCTCGCAGATTGAATTGTTGAATTGTTGTTGCAATGGTCATTCAATGACTTCTTCCTTGTTATTTTTAATGTTAATTCGTGTACGTACCTATATGTTGTAGGCAGGCTCATATCGTTTGAAGCATTTTGTACATATTGACATCTCTTGAATCTCCTGCGAAAAAATATGGAACTGCCGTTTTTTTCGTTGAATGATGAAATTCTGTTTTTACTTTGATAGTGCCTTTGCTTCTCATTATTGTTTCCTTTAGAATGTTTAAATGATTTTTTTTTGTCATTAAATTTTAATCTGCATTTTCACTATCATTTCCGCTTGCGTTCAAAGAGGCCGTTCTCCAACAGGTCACACTCCAAGCACAGAAAAAAGGTCTTTGTGTGAAACATACCAACACAATGTAAGCAGCCGTATAAAACATGTAACATTATTTGATATCAGTCACCTGCAATAAATGCTTGGAGAATATGTGATTTAAATGTCATTAAAATTAAGCGTACGCACCAAGATTTTTGAGCTGTAAAGACACAGAAAAACAGAAGATGATGGATGATGCCACCAAAACTGTAAACAGGTGTTGAATCCTGGCGCAGACCCTTGAGGATAGGTAACCAATCGAAGCTTACCTGACACCCGAACATTTTATCCAATCGCTTCTTCGAATCCAATCCTCGCTTTGGTCGAATCAGCAGGAATATCGTCACAATTCCGGTGCAACATCGAAGGAGCTTTTCCACCAAAACCTTTCCGAGGAATCCAGTCGAGCCAGTAACCAGGACGCTTCTTCCGTTGAAGAACTCGCTGATCGGAGAGGAATCTTCAGATGTCTCCTCGTCCACCACATCCTTGTAATCTTCATCGGGAAAATCCTTGATCTCCAATGAAAGCTTACTCTCCTTCCCTGCTTCAAAACTTAAGGCTAGCTTATCAAGGATTCCTGGAAGGATTGCTGACATCTTCACAGGCTTTTTAGCCTCCCAAAGGCCGATCTGGGCACACTTCCACGACAAATGAAATATTAAATTTTGCCTGCCATTGAACACTAAGCCAAATTAAATTTTTACTCTCTCATAATGCTGTGAGATATACAAAAAATTAAGCCAATTGTATAAAAAGAAAAAATAGAACCTTACACTGCCGTTCTCAGATGCAGTTTGAACCACTTGTGTGAGCCATTTCTGACTCACAACGGCCCATATCTGCACATATCCTCAAATACTCGATCTGGTCGTTAAAAATCGGATCTCATTGTTTTGCAAAGTGATCCGGGAAAGACGGGTCGCAAGTTCAGCATAATCATGTCAGTTCTCGAGATTTAGAGTCTTGCCTTCAGGCTCAACTGAGCTCGGCCATTGCGAAGGCTGTGCCCTTCCCGTTATGTAACGAAACATTGGAGTAATCATTCGGTTTCAAGTTCCACAACGCGAGTTACGCAGGACTAGATATGTGCAAAATCGACAGTTCCAGACGGGTGCAAACTACTTCACAGAGTCTTGCACTTATTGATGCCCAGAGATCTCTTTGCCAATGCTCCTGTGCGTTCACTTTCTGCACTTTTGCCAGATCTTGGATTGTATAAAAATTCCTTTCCTGCCAACTGCCGATGGTTTACTGCGATTCTCAAAGGAACGAACGAATAGTCGACCGAACATGATGAGCCCACACATCCTTCCAGGAAAATGAGTGCGGCGCAAATTTGGCAGAAAACGGATGCTGAAGCTTTGTGGGAGTGGTGGGAATTGCAATGCTGAAATCGGGTAGTGCTGATGATGTGAAGAGGCACTCATGCGTGCAGTGTGTACAGAACCATAAGGGAGTATTTCCCCATCGATCATTGTAACACTGACCAAAAATAGGAACATTTCTTATTGACAAACGCTCATCCAGGAATTTTTCCAATTTTCAGTCCATACCGGGAGCGTCAGGTGGCAGGTAACGATCCACCTACAGAATGTGTATTGCTTTGAGTTTTCAGCCTGGAGGGCAAAATCACCAAAGGAGAGATTATCGGCTGCACTTGTACTGGGTGTCAGGCAAACCAACCTGCTTCAGAGCCTATGCTCCAACTACTCCCACTCCGCCACAATGCAATTCTGGAGACGGACACGTCATTCCGCCAGAAAATTAGACGGCATTGCTTGTGTGATTGCGGCGGCAATAGCTCAGATTCCGTCGGGGAAACCAAAACCTACTGCAGCTCTTCACCTGCGGCCGTGCGACAAAACTCATGGGCCAAGCTATAACATTTATCGCTGACACGCACAGACAAAGCAAAGCAGCCAACTTTACCGGATGCCATAATCGACTACCTTCCGGATGACGCTCGCTGTCTATGTGAAACTTTTTGGCACTGTCTTCGGCGCCATATTGAACATCTTCAAAGTGGACGTCACTGAGGAAAAGCGCCGAAAGAAACGCCGAACACGTCTGCTTCAAAAAACCAATCTGCACAGAAGCGATATGGTATGACCCATCAGCGCTCTCCCATTAATCTTCTCGGCTCCATTCCTTTTCATAGCAAAAGCTTCTTGACGAAGGAATATATCGATAAGCAATCACGAAAATCTTTGATTTGTGAACAAAAAATCCGCAACATCAATTCACTTTCTGCGATCACGCTTTCCAAACAGATTATACATAAAAGCACGGGTTCATAATGCAGCCTGAAATTTGCACTCACATCATGTTGAGATTAAAACTTCGAACACTGGTGGCTCAAATATCGCACCACACGTGAGACCAGCGCGCACAGATTAGGCTACCGGTGAACTGGGACTAATTGTTTTTAAAAGTAATTAGTCTCAAGACACGGGTATTCATTCCCAATTACATGAAGCGAAGCCGCGACTTTCAGTGAATCGCGTTTTGGAAATTGGGCCATCAATTGAATTTCAACATACTGTCCCAGCGCGAGCAAGCTTACTTTAATGTCAGATTGGTAACTTTTTATGCCTGAAACAGTTTGTTAACGAAACTTGCTTAACACTGTTAACGAAAATGCCAACCTTTGAACCGCAGTGTGGACAAAGAGCAATGCATGCATCCACGTCGCATCAACAAAAATGTCTCAAAATGTTTTGCGAAAACTGGAAACCGCGTTGAAAAATGATTTCAAACACGTGTGACATCTTCTCTTCATTCGCTTGCACAGGTACCTACCTATACATAGATCTCTGCCCATATCCTGTTGATGGATAACTTCTCAATGACAAAGGGAAAAGTGACGAATCGATGGTAAAAAAAAGCAAAAGCGGAGGATTGTAAAAGAACATACAGGAAACCCATAATGTCTGGTCATTTTTGCACGGCTTTTTTCGTGGAACTCCGCTGTACTTTGCCAATAGTGCATGCATCTTTGGAAATTTCATCCTCGCATTGCCTTCATTGCAAAGTACAATTGGTTCCACGAAAAAAGTGACATGAACCTGCAATGGCCAGCAGGCGTTTTTGAGCATAACACTTGCGCGTCCAGGCGCGGAGCGACACTTCGCTGGCAAAGGGACATAGTAATTCCATGCAAATCAATCGAAATCACTGAAAATAAAAAAATATACATAGAACGGAAGAACGGCACTATATTGAAGAATGCTGATGTTACTTTTTCTGGGCAGGGCGTCAAGAATAGGTTTGCCGCTTTAACGAAGGCGTTTTCATACAACCATGTCAACATCGATGAAGTACCAATATTTTTGCGGGCCCTTTCCAATGTAGGTAAAAACAAAAAAATTGCGTAAAATGTGCGATTTGGATACGAATATTGGACACGAACATTGGATACGAATTTGGTTACGAATATTGCACGCGATAGGAGCTCTCCCACAAGAAAAATATGAATATCGAATTCGGATATCTATTGAACGATTGCATGATGAAAAACGAACCTAGATTCGCTTTTCTGTTCATCCTCGATTTGTCTTTAGCAATCTTGGATTTTCAGTGGAAACGCTGGGTTTCGTATTTTCGTTTTTGAAAGAGGGGAAATTGCACTTCCAAATTTAAAAATTTTATAATCATTCATTCTCGTCAAGTTAAGTTAGGGCCATCACTTATGTTTTCGCCGGGAGGGCTTTTCTCGGCGAGGGACCCGGCATAGCCGGGCAATCAGCCCCCTGTTGATAGGGGGCCCAACCCCCCATAACTGGGCAATCAGCCCCCCCAGTTATTGTGATCTGGAGCGAAGCTCCTCGCAGGGGTCATGGGCACATCAGCTGGTGAAATGTTGAAATTTAGGGTTCATCTTGTGTGCATCATTGATTTTACAGATGCCAAATTCCCTACTTTGACGAGCCTGAAGCACGTGCCAGGGTCCGAGAGGCAAGCTAACCACTGGGGGACGCAGGGGAATTGCCCCAGCTGTCCCCTACCCCAAAAATGACGTCCCTTAGTGAAAATTGACCTTCCGTTGACGAACCCTTGACGAGACCTTTCTGACATTCGTTTGGCTATGCAGATTTGTGCAGAAATTTGAGAAGCAAAAAATAATTAATATGAGATATAAAGAAAAAAACGCAGCAAACTTCGCACACTCTTGAAAGCTGCCCCATTCCATCGTTTGTGCTTACGTTTGTGCAGATTTGTGCAGCATTTCATCATTTGTGCAGGTCAACTTTTTGTTTTTGGGGAGAACTTCATTTCAAACCCATTATGGGAAGCATATGCATACAGCAATCCGATTTATTATGACAACAAAAAGCCAAGAAGGCAACGCACCACAATGCTTGCCAACACTCCGTGAACGCCGAGAGCATCATCGTTTGGAGCTTCTGCGGGCAATCCTTTTAGGTGATGTCCTGCTCCAGCTTCCGCCTTGCTAATCGCTGAAATCCATTCAGAGAAGAACAGACAATGGTGCGAGCTTTACCTATCCCACATGCTCTTCCAGTGCTTATCACAATTCTTTTTTTCCACGAACCATTCGTAATTGGAACTCCCAACCTTCTGAATCGGCCAACATTTCTGCGTTCTTGCACAAAGCTGCACAAAGCTGATACGTTGCCTTCTCTGTTTACTTTTTGAATTTAAATTTCTATAAGATCTCCATGTGACGTTTTTCTTGAATCAAGTTGTTCCTATAGGCCTACGCACTATTCGTTTTTGTAGTTAAGTCCTTCTGCCATCTCTGCAGTCCTATTGTGTAAAGAATAAAAGAATAAAAGAATAAAAGAATAAAAGAATAAAAATGTACTTGTACCCTCATGTTTCAATACAAGTAAAAGTTAGAATAAGTTACGGTCATACTAAGGAATGACTGACCACAAGTGAACTGGACAAATTATCAATCATGCTCGTATTGCAAATATTATGGGTCAGGTTATGCTTGGTGGGTCAGGATAGGTTATAGGATAGGATTGGTTGAGTAGATGGGTTTAGGTTTTTCGGAATAAAGTTAAGTCAAGGTCAGGTTAGATAAAAATAAATAAAACCACCAGGAGCCAGAATGTTAACTCGTCCAGTCCACAGTCAGGTCTGGTATTTAAAAGCGTTGCCAAAATTATTATTCTACTGCAAAAAAAAAAGGAACAGAAAAAGCGAAGCGTTGTCCAGGAAGAAGTTATTGATTGCATCCTGTAAGCTCATTGGACCTTATCCCATTCTCAACTAAGTGCTTTTGCGATAAAGCCAAATACAAAAATACGTTCAGTCACGGAAACAATTCTGACTCCCTCATTACAAGTATACCTACATTGGATCATGGGATTCAGTATTGTTTCTGAAACTGTACATGTCTGGTATCATGGATGTGCCGTGCCTGGTCATGGCTGCAGGCATTCTCTCAGGGGGGATGTATATATATACAGACACAGAAACATTGCCTGCCATTACTCATTGTGATTACTTGTATCAAGGGAGCCATTATTATTTCTGTGATTGTACACCTGTTCGTCGATGGCGGAAATGCGCTGTTAGTTTTTGAAAGTTGAAATCTCGTCACTCGCCAGAGCAACTTAATTAGTGGGGGATCGTAAACCTGTTTTTCACTTTCGCACCGAAACAACCCGCAGCAAGTCAACTCAGAGCCGTTGTTTTTGTTTACGGACATCCCGTGTGGATGCTCAAAAGAAGAAAAACTAGTTAAACGTGAAATTCACATTTCGATTATGTGCTGAAGCGACCGTTATGCAACATATGGTCGCATGCGACCATATGTATGCGGAAAAGGCCGGCCTGTGCCAGTTGTAATAACCGGAAGAAAATGAAACTGACGTGGTCTCTCAAAGCACGGTGTCTGTCCAAAGAAAAGAATTTGAAAAGAGACCTGTCATCACGGGTTGCCCACACGAGTGTGAAAACCACTCTGTTCGTGAGTGATTGTTTTTATCACCATTTTAAGCTTACTCTAAAACTACAGACTTATTTCTCAAAAAGATGAAATGACTTCCAGATGAAGTTCAGATCGCAAAACCTCTGTCCGGAATAACGGCGTCTATAGCCGGAATAACATGTTAAAAGGATAACGTCTAACCACTAACAAGAGTAATGTAAGACAGGAAAAAAAGTCTAACTGGAACAACCGATTAACTCCTTCTCCGAATAATGTCCAAGTGAGAGTTGTGTCTGACGTCTACTAGGAACAGCGTCACTCAAAATAACGCCTAACGGTAGGTATAACATTTAACAGGAAAACTTTTAAAATATAACATCTGACAGGAATAACAGCTAACAGAATGATTTTGCTTTCCTTTAACACGTGTTCGTGAAGAGAGAAAAATCTAAATATGAAAAAAAAAACTTCACATGGAAGTCCAAATGACTTCCATATAACCAATTCAAAATTATAGATTTGTGTCCAATCAGAAAACCGTTAAACCAGTATAAATTTAGATCGCAACAGCATCTAGCCGAATACCTTCAACTCCGAATAATGTACCTAATGCTTAACCGGCATTAAGCCTAACAGGAACAACGTCAACTCGCAATGACGCCGACATCTATCCGAAATAGCGGCGTCTGGATTTTCGTGTAACGGCTGTGAACAAGTGAATTCCAAACGGCCGCATCGTTCACAACTCCAGTAATGGCACAAAATCCAATCATGACCGACTCGCGGACAAGATGAAATTGGAATCCATATGTAACCATGTTGATAATTCACTGCTTCAGCTTTACAATTCCAAAAACCAGGTGATCTGACCCATCCAATACTGACCAACAGTGAGTCCACATGTTGTCCCAAAGAGTCTGATTGAACAACTGATGATCTCTCTGAAACCCGTGATAACTTTTCAAGCATCTATGATTCCATGCATGTCACTCTAATTGACTTATAACGCCTATTTTTCTGCTGTAAAACCCCTTCCGCGAATTTAAGTCATGGCAGAGGTTATGCGATTTGAAAACAGCCACTTAGCCGCCTATGGATACATTTCTTCAACAACTCAAATATGGGCACTGGGAACATGTTTTTAAGTTTACGATCGTTGTTATTGGCATTGATTCTTTGGAAAACACGAAAAAAACAAACAAAAAAGAAAGAAAGCGCGGCCTCACGAGCATGAATGGAGCCTATATGTCCTTGCTATAGATGCAACCTGGAAGCATTTAAGGTCACTGAAATCCGTTGATGCACGCCGATGTTAATTGCCGTCTATGCTAAGGTGGAATTTCGAATTTTGAAAAAAGCGATATGCAAATTATTTACCGTTGAGTCCCGGAAATAGTCGAGAACTCTACGGGCAATATCGGAGCACAAGTAAACTCAAAACCTGAGGGACCATATATACGAGGAAAAAGAGTCGTGAGTGCATGGAACAATTGTGGCTCTTTGTAAAGTCACGTCGTGTCGTGCACTTGGGGCAATGTCACAACAAAGTGTTAAAACAAAACTATGGGGATTAATTCTGCCTTTGTACATTGGAAATATCACACGTCAAGAATATTTCGCAGAAGATTATAGCAGTCGGTCGTCACGATCAGCGCCTTTTTGGCGAATGATGTTTACGTGGGTGATAAAGAGCCAAAGAAACCGTTGACGCGAAACCATTTTGAACTTCATAAAAAAGCGACAGGTTCAACAGAATTCCAGGAAGTTGAGAAAATCATTTTCAAATCCGTGAAACAAACAAAAGAGGGTGCATGGTCATATTGGTCAGGCATCAGAAAATAAAGTACCAAAGAGTTTCGATTCAGATAAGAATGAAAATTTGGGTGACAGCTATTTATACTTCCTTGGATGATATGATTTAGATGACTCTGATATATTTCCCCTACATCTCATCAACATGCAGTTCAAACCAAAATGCCGTTTTACAGCCAAAACACACGGTTTTCAGCAAAATACAGTTTCCGGCCAAAATATACAGTCTTTTTAGCAAAACGGAACCTATACAGCGTACGCTGTTACTGGCTTAACCGGTGCCACTTTTTGCCGGTATACAGGGGTATCGTTGACAAGGTCGTGGTGTTCCGGTACCATGTTCCGGTATCCGGTTCCGGTACCCGGCACTGGATTTTTGTGCCGAGGAATGTCAAAAAAATATTGGCCCTGGCGGCGCTGGGCACTGAACCGGCACTGGAATATCAAATCTGAGTCTTCCTTTGAATCATTGCGTTTTTGATTTGCGCATTCTTTTTGTGCAATGCTGGCTTCAACATCCTTTACTGTGGGGTTGTTCATTTCAGAAATTTTGAATTTGCGTATCAAGGAAACAAAGTAAGCAACTGAGAACAAAACAAAAAGGTCACGGGTCAGCTGCAAAGCAGGGTTCTCCATACGGTTTTGGATTCCAAAATGTCTTTAACGGCTGCTGCGAGCAAGAATCATTCACGTCCAATCCACCTCTCTGGACAAATCTTGTGACCTGGCAGAAAATGTGTCATCCACGTCCAGGACGATGGAGCTTGCTCGATTTCTCCACTCCATGCAGCTGTTTTCACTGTCCGCAATAATAATTGGAAAGTGGAAAACTCGCCAAGAGTCTCCTCTGTATGAAAGATGAACATTCAGTGACCGACATTCAGTGACGGACTAGATGAAAATTCAGTGATCACCTCCCTACGCCTGACTCATTCGTCAGTTTTCGCATTTTGACAGATCTCTACGTTCAACTCTACGTTCAACTGAACTTATCAACCACCACAAGAACGGCAACACACCGATTCACTCGTTGAAATCACCAATCCCGATGTGACTGAATTTCTGCAACAACGAAAAATGGGCAAAAAATTACCAGTCGATCCGAAGAGGCTGTGCTGTTATTTGGCAGATCTGTCAAAATGCGGAAATAAGCCACGCGAAACACGACCAATACAAAAAAAGAAAAAAAAAGAAAAAGAAAAAACGGAATGTGATCAGTCGAAAACAATGATGGGGCACAGACAGGAGACACATGTTTGGTCTGACCACTGTGGCGCGTGTGTGCAGCGTTCATCGACCACAGCGCGGTATTGTTTATGCCGCAGTTGGCCATCCCATTCCCGTTGGGCCAGCGTGCGGCCACTGCATGCGGCCACCGGCCCGACTTTCGGCCTGAAGTCTTTCTGTCACTCAGTTCAGTCGAGTCAGTTTGACCGACCGATCAGATCACCGACCGACCGACCCACTTTCAACTTCTTCATTGTTCAATGAAGCGACGCAAAACGCACCGCAAACCAATATGTACCATTTCCGCCAAACGTCTTCAACCAAATCAGTTCATTATACACTCAGGCGAGATTTGGGTCTAATGGTAACGTGCGCCGCAAAGCACACGCCATTCGTGTGCGGCGTGAACCATCATCAAACCTTCTCAAAATTGGATGACTCCAGTATTTGCCTGACCTTCGGAATTTCCTCTCTGTTCGATTAGTTTTGGCGGACCCTGTGTAAGCTGCGTAAAAGGTTGGGTCCCTGAATCCTGTTGTCCGTTTTTCTTTGTTGTTTTCCTTTTTGTTGTGGTTTGTTTTGAAAGGCTGCCGTCTTTTGCGTGTCTTTTTCTTTCTCGAAGCTCGACGGACTTCGGTTGCGGCCAGTTGCGGCAGTTTGACGCTGACCAATCCAGCAAGCTGGCTGCCAGAGAGCAGAAAAACCGATAACTGCTGAACAAGCGACGGATGGATCATAATATTGGCGGAACTAAAGTCAAAACGAAGACCGGAAAGTGAATAGGCTGAAAAAGGAAGCCACACTTTTTGTCATCCTCCACACCAAGACACCACACTCTGTTGTGTTGTCTTGACTGAAGACACTTCGAGGCGGTTCATTTTCACACCTGATCGGGGATGACAAAGGGATCTCAGAATGGCCGACGTTTAGCGAAATAGAACGTCAGAATTAGTGATTCGCAGACCAGTTTCATGCTCTAAGGCAAGGATTTTTTTCTTTGATGATTTCGTGCATCAAAAAGCCCCAATCTGGACGCAATCACCTTGCCGACAAATGCGGCATCCTGTCATGGCAAAAGAGTTTTTCGGGTATTGGTCGTTTTGTGGGTGAGACATTTGTACGCGCCGTGGAGTCTCCATGCCAAAGCAAAACCTACACACTACACCCCTCGACCTGGGGCTCATCACGGTGAATGAGAAAATCGAATAAAAATGGAAAAAGTTTGCATTTTCTACGTAGGGTACAAAATATCGTGAGGCAGGAAATGTTCCTCAACCAACTTAATGAGTGTTCCACATGTGTCTGTTGGATTTATGGACTTACTTTTGGGTCAAATTCCCGAGTGGAGTTCAGAAGAAACACCAAAATGGACACCAAATCAACACCAAATGTGTCCGGTTCCAGATTTTCTGAGACACGATGAAAGAAAACCGTTTGTTTTTTCTTCTCCGGTACACTCGCTGCACGCTGCTGCGTGTCTGCACTTCCTGTGGGATTGCTGACGTCACGAAATTTTTTTATTCAAAATGATCAGCACACTGCGGCCTGCTCCTACCCTTGTTTTCCCTCCTTTGTCAAAAGCCTTAGAAAAATCAATCGTACAACAAACCATAAAGTTCTGCTTTCAACTGGCCAGCAATTACACTCTATGAAATTGCATTACGTACGCATTTTAACCTGACAGGAGTTTCACATTATGATGTGGATGTGTTGCGTTGCGTCAGTGGTGGGAAAGTGGGGAGGTTGCGGTGCAAAAGACTTGGTGGACGCGCAAGGGAGTAAACCAAACTACAGGGACTGGGACGTATAAATTCTATCAAAATAATTTTGCAACCGGGCAAAATGGCATTCCTGTGCGCGAGTATGTGCATTTGAAATGGAAGTATGTGCAGGAAAGAAAAAGAGGATTGGCAGAGATTTGGCTTAACCATTGGCTCAGCTTTTGCAATTCCTACCTTTGCCGGCCGAGAGATTCAAAATATATTCGGGCGGATATTTTCGCTTTCTTTCCCTTAGTCTTTTTTGACAATTCATTTGTTTATTGGTTGTCTTGTGTCTCAAAGAGCGTGTTCCGTTAAGCGAGAGTTGTTCAACTGCATAATCTCACGCAGAAACGCATCTGCGGAGTTATGTACAGCATGGCACACAATTTGCGCAACAGACACTCGATTTGAAATTCAACGCACCTAATCTAGTTCCTTCCCATCAATTCAATTCGAACGAAGGCGGTATTCTTGCTAAAACATACCGACAATTGGCAATTGAAGCACGTGCATGACGAATGGGTTCCTTGCGGTGCACACTGTATTGGCATGTGCGTAAGGGATATAGCATTCACTTGTCTCTTTCCGTTTTTAAATTACGAAGTTATTCACATTTCATTTATTTTTTTGCTGTTGTTTTCTTTTGTCTTTGGTTGAATGGCAAAAAAGCATTTGGGTCCGTTCGTTGTTTTTGATGATGAAGTGACTCTTGATTTGGCGGTTACTGAACCGGCAATATGCTGTTGACGTCGTTTAGTCGGATAAGACGGATTTGCATTGCTTTGGTTCCTACATGCAGTCATTGGTCGGACGGATTTCACCACACAGGACATGGCAGAGTTTTATGCAACGATAGCAGTCGCAATAAAGATGAAGATTTCTTATATCAATTCCCCTATTGTTTTTTGTTTGCAATGACCACTGGCCTTTTTTGTTTTTCCGTAACCCAGCATGTTTATATCCTGAATCACCATGAGCTATTTCACCATATCCTCTCTCTCTTTCTCTCTCTCTTTCTCTCTCTCTTTCTCTCTCACACACACACACTCTCTCTCTCTCTGCCCCCTCAAGGACAAGTGATTGCGATTAAGTTTACGATGTTTATTTCGATTTTCGGTGTAACGGGAAAACCTCACTTGGTTTCATTTCTTTCGACACACATCTGAACCCTTCACTGTCTTTTCCCGTTTCTTTTTTGCAAAAACAAGACACTAAAACTTGCATGGGAATGGTGCTATATCGGTTTTCATGCATGATTAGTTGTGATTTCTGCAGAGTTTAGCATTGCTGAACGGCTTTCGTTTGCTTTGTCAAAAATACCGACTGACCAGAGCAGAATGTGTTATCCCATGCGCACAGGGGCGTGTCGAGGCGGTTTGGAGTTTGAGCACAACTGCAAGAGCAGGCTCCCCCTTGGAAATGTGTGCCGAGTTGTTTTTCTGAACTTTTTGGAACACATTTGGGCCTTTTGGTGCATGTTTTGCAGAGATCAGGTCAATGTTTTCTGTTCAAGTAGGTACTCGTATACAACAATTTTATCTGTTACAAACCTCCGAGACCTTAATTCGCAGTGGTGCAAAATGCTTATAGTTTTGGAAATGCTACTGAATAAGGTCCATGGAAACAAACAACATTAAAATACATTAGAATACCTTCGTTGCAGATGTGGAGGGACTGGAGGGATATTTTATGATCTCATGCCAACACTCTGTGACTTGAAAACAATATATGCCCACGTGCAACCCAAGGAAGTGACAATTTCGATCCAAAATTGACCCCCGAAATTTCGTATTTCGTTCATTTTTTCGCCCATCGCGAGCGGCTCGCCCCAATTTTATTGTTTCTGTGTGCTCTTATTGATCACATACTCTTAAACTGAGTTGTTTGTATGTGTTTTGTCTCTTGTATTTCTTTATTGTATCACTGCTTGTATATTGCTTGTATATTCGATAGGCGGAAACTCCGATGAATAAAAACACTTGGTTTCATTTGATTTTGAACCCCACTGAATCCACCCTCCAGATACTCGTAAATTTTGGGGGCTCGGACTCGAGAGCCCCCCGACTGATTGTTGCACGCTTCCCTACCGGGGATTTGCTCAGAAGGTATATGAGATAAGAATCGTGATTGGCACCTTTTCCGCAAAGTGGGTCGCAGTTACTAATATGCCAGATGGTAGTTTCTCCCACACCCCTTCTCCAAATATTCCTGGATACGCCGCTGATCCCACGAGAAACGCATGACCATGAAAAATCTGTTGGTCATCCTGGCCTGATTTGGTTCAGAGCACGAGAACATGTACCTGCAGTCGCTGCAACCGTGTGAAATCAATTTCCTCTTGCGGAAAATTTCAAAACGGAAATAATTTCTGTTTACCGCGCAATGCATGAGCAAGGCTTTTCCGAAATTACGATTCACGCTGCTGTGCTTTTATCAGCAATTTCGCACACCAGGTAGGTGCGTCAAATCCTTCTGAAGTTTGTGCAATTCGCGGAAAGTTCTTGGCACTTTCCTCCATCCAGGCCACACTCCCCTTATTCCTTTCTCTCTTCGTCAGTAACCTTATACATCCCTCCCTTATTCATTCACCATAGCCATCTCTTCCTGTTGAGTCCTTTTTGCAACCTGTCTCTTTTTATCCATCTTGTGATCTTTCACTCTTTGAAAGATTCTTATCTTTTTCTTGTTCATAGACTATTTGATTTCTTATTATTTCAGAATTTGATGGTTCAAACACTCTCTCATACATAATTTGCTCAATCCAACTTTCATTCTCCTCCGCCCCTCGGTGGGTTGTCTTCTTATTATTTCAGAATTTGATGGTTCAAACACTCTCTCATACATAATTTGCTCAATCCAACTTTCATTCTCCTCCGCCCCTCGGTGGGTTGTTTCGGCGAATGAATTTTCGAGAACCAGTATGTTAATTTGTCGTAATTTTTATTTTTTATTTTTATCTAAAGAAGTAGTGTCAAAGTAGTAGTGTCAAAGTATACTGATTTAGGTCAAGGAAAAGACAGAAAGAAACGGCTTGACATGTGACCTACTCGGTGCGACACCCAGGGACACAGTCACCTGAGAAATAAGGGATGATGGGAAGGCCATTCCAACCCTTGAAATGAGTGGGAGAAAACAACTACTGAAGAAACGGTAGGATGCTAAATCGATGCTAAATTGAGAAAATCCGTGTTAAATTGTGTCAGAGTCCTGAGAAAACCTGATTCTTCTGCAGTGTCTGTCAATGGTCCAGGTTAAAACAATAAAAATCAAGGCCTGGAGATCCCTGGATCTCTGCTCGGTTTCGAACTTTAGCCAGAAAAAAGGGACGGCTAACAAAGGCCTTAACTACAAATAACAATCCTCGCAATATCAACCGGCTTGCATCTGTTCGTTTTGAGCTTCGCGAATGTGCTTCCAATGATTTCAGTGCTTATATGGACAAAGCTATTTCAGCTACCCATTCACGTCCTTTTTGGCGATATATAAAAAACTTGCGTTCAAAGCGTGGGTTGCCTTCACTTCGCTCTCCTGATGGGTCTATTGCACATTCTGCTTGTGAAAAAGCCGAAGTGCTTGCTGGAATCTTTCAAAACTCTGTCTCTGCTGTTGTTATTGATCAAAACTTGCACTGTTTACCCCCCAGTTTTGTTTTCCCGGCTCAAGTTCCAAGTATTGAGCCGATTCAGTCGAACCCTTTCTTCATATCCCGATTAGGCATACAGAATCTGCTATCGAAAATATCTTCCAGGAAAGCTGCTGGGAGTGATCTGATACCTCCAAAATTTTTAAAATTCCTTTCCTTTGAACTCTCATTCTTTTTAGAAATAATTTTTAACAAAATCTACCTAGACCTTGCACTTCCTAACGATTGGAAGGTGTCCAATATAATTCCAATACCGAAAAAGGGACCATCTGAGGATCCTGAACTCTATCGTCCGATTTCGCTTTTGCCCATCACCAGAAAAAGTTTTGAGAAAATCCTCTATTCGCACCTCTCTTCCCATCTTGCATCCAACAACATTTTGCACCCCAGCCAGCATGGGTTTAGAAAAGGATTTTCCTGTGTGACCCAATTGATTGAGCTCACATTTGAAATTGGTAGCACTCTTGAATCTAAAGGGGCTCTGCACGCCATATTTATCGACTTTAAGAAAGCATTTGACCTAATTCCTCACAACATTTTACTGCACAAGCTTTCGCTACTGAATTTTCCTGCTCCACTGATTGTCCTAGTTCAGCATTTTCTCTCCGAGCGATTTTTCCGCGTTTCAGTGGATGGAGAGTTCTCATCCAGACGTCCTGTCACTTGTGGAGTACCCCAGGGAAGTGTTTTAGGACCGCTTCTGTTTATTATATATATAAATGATCTCCCCACGGTTCTAACTTGCAAATCCAGGCTGTTTGCTGACGACCTGGTCATTTATGGCCCTCCCCAAGTTCAGTTTTTGCAGTCCAATTTAGATGCACTCAACTCATGGGCAAATACCTGGGGACTGGTAATTAATACCGCCAAATGCAATTGGATGCTGTTTCAAAGACGAAGCAGTTCAACCCCTACGTTTGTTTATTCTGTTGGTGGCCAGGCCATTGCCAGAGTTTCTCAATTTAAATACCTGGGTGTTTTTCTTTCTGATGATATCTCCTGGGATGCTCATATCAATTTCACACTATCCAAAGCAAAAAAAGTCCTAGGAGTGCTAATAAGAAACATTAAGCCTGCTCAGTCATCAGCCAAGCTTAAAGCGTATACGAGCCTCATCTTACCAATTTTAGAATACGCATGCGAGGTCTGGGACCCGTTTCTCTCTACTCACATCTGCATGCTTGAGAGACTCCAGCGCAGTGCTGCTAGGTTCATTTGTTCAGATTATAGACGTACTTCGTCAGTCTCTGATATGCTCTCACGCTTGGATCTTGAACCTCTCTCTAAGAGACGTTTACACAGGCGTCTGAAGCTTCTGCAATCAATATACAAGGGCACAATTTGCACATATCTCCCGTCAGATTTCTCCCGTAGAATTGTTCCACGTCGCACCGATAATGGTCATTTCATTGAATATCCCATCTTGAAATTTAATAGGCACTTCAACAGTTTTTTTCCTCGCACGGTTCGTGAATGGAATACCCTCCCTTCTTCTTCCCCATTTCTTGCATGCTTGCCGCAGATACCGGGGGATTCTCATGTTGTCCCCTCAACTTGATGCAGCCCAGACCAGCTGAAACTGTCCTTTGTCCTTGACGCCGTTCTCATTTTTTCATTTTCCTTTTTATTGTTTGACGTTCGACTTCAATGTTGAGATTTTTTGAAATAAATAAATAAAATAAAAAAAAAACCTGCCTGAGTCCAGAAAAATAACCTGTCATTGTTCAGAAGAGAAACATATACCAGAGTTCAGTAGAAACCATGAGAAAATGTGTCAGAGTCCGGAGGATATCTGTCAGAGTTCATAAGAAGATCTGTCATTGTTCAGAAGAGAGACCTGCGAGAGTTCAGTAGAAACCCTGAGAAAATGTGTCAGAGTCCAGAGGATATCTGTCAGAGTTCATAAGAAGATCTGTCATTGTTCAGAAGAGAGACCTGCGAGAGTTCAGTAGAAACCCTGAGAAAATGTGTCAGAGTCCAGAGGATATCTGTCAGAGTTCATAAGAAGATCTGTCATTGTTCAGAAGAGAGACCTGCGAGAGTTCAGTAGAAACCCTGAGAAAATGTGTCAGAGTCCAGAGGATATCTGTCAGAGTTCATAAGAAGATCTGTCATTGTTCAGAAGAGAGACCTGCGAGAGTTCAGTAGAAACCCTGAGAAAATGTGTCAGAGTCCAGAGGATATCTGTCAGAGTTCATAAGAAGATCTGTCATTGTTCAGAAGAGAGACCTGCGAGAGTTCAGTAGAAACCCTGAGAAAATGTGTCAGAGTCCAGAGAATATCTGTCAGAGTTCATAAGAAGACCTGTCATTGTTCAGAAGAGAATTTCAGAGTTCAGTAGAAACCCGGAGGAAATCCGCCCGAGTTCAGAAGAAACGCTTTCAGAATTCAGATGAAAATGCGTGCGAAAGATGAATAAAACTTTGTCTCAGAGTGCAGAAGGAAACCTGTAAGACTTCAAATAAAAAAAAACTATCAGGAGCAGAATAAACCCAATCAGAGTTCAGAAGAAATGCTGACGAGATGTTTGTGGGAAGGCTGTCATCGGTTAGGAGAGACCAGGTGAATACAATGACAAGTTTACTCTATTCAACGAGAGTGCTTCTGTTTGATTGTATCTTAAATATTGGTGACCAATATATTTTATAGTTCCTTTGTTGTTCAAATAGTCCTTTGTCTGCCCTTTTCTGTCTTTTATGGATGTTCATACATTGTTTAAAATATCTTGTTGAAATTTCCAAAGATGTCCTGATGAAGAATGTAACACTGAACACACAAAATTAAACTGGACTTCGCTACATATCAAAAGAAAAATCAGCAGGATAATGTCTGTTTAAAATGGTTTCTAATGTTGGTGGTTGGGGTGAATTGTTGCGCCACTATGATTATTCAGAGACCTATATACATTTCTCGGCATGACCACCAATTAAAAACAAGAACTGATTCATGCCCCAGTGCTAATGTGGAGGAATTTTCTTTTCTTCAGCGAACGATTTCCGACTGGAATTCATAACCCGCAAAATTTTTTAAACCCCAATTTCTATCAATCTGCTGAAAGCACATCTTTACGCATGCTTCGGGAGCTCCATCCATTAGGTTATGTAGAGCCTGTTACAGCTCTACATTCCAATTCAGTGCCTTGGTCCTGCTTCGTTCCAACACCCGTTGTGCTTTCCATACACGCTGACCTTTTGACGCTGAGCTTGAAGCCATCAATTCGATTAATTATGGTGAAATCAACTGCGAAGCGTCTCGTCTGGATCTGAGTACTGCTTCCCGAATTGTTCTGCTGGACGTAAGCATTGTTCCGCTGGCGGAAATATGATAAAGTGCGATATTGCGGCTGAGTCTTGCCCAATTTGGTTTCACTTAAAGTGTGCTGGCCTGCCATCCGACCTGCCACCAGACGAAACATGGTCATGCCAGTCCTGTTGCACTGGCACTGGCGATCTTCAGGCAGAAATCAGTGCTGATGTTTCTCCCGCATCAGCTGAAACGGATGACGCAAATCCGCCACCAGTGATTCCTTCGGATGACGTTTCACCGGTCTGCACGCTTGATGACAGACTGAATTCGATTTCCGTGAGCCTTGAACAAATGCGCCGTGATTTGGAAGAAGTTAAAGAGGCCGTGACAGCACATGTGAACGTTAGTGGCAATCGCTTCGAAGCCATCACCAAAAAAATAGACTTGCACGATGAGGCGTTGGCAACAATGTCGGTCTCGGTGTCTGATATCCAGAAAGTCGTTTCTGGTGGCAACGTTCCCTTGGACTGCTCGAATCGTCCTGAGAATTTCTCTCAGTGTTCGCCTACTCCTTCAGAACAACCACCATCTTTGCAACCAGTGGCCGTAACATTTGAGCAATGTGGTCGTGTACCGGCATTGTTGGATCTGACTTTTCCGGAATCTGTGACAAAGCGCAGATCGCCTATCTTCAGTGGACCTCTCAATTCCAAGAACTTAATCGTGGGGGACTCACTAACCCGTTCTCTGACAGCCAATGGTTCCCCTCTGGTCAAAAACTGTTTGATCTTAACATTCCCAGGTGCCACTATTGACGATATAAACCGGTTCTTTACCGATTCTGTCTGCCTTCACGATGGCATTCAGAGCATTACTCTGCATGTGGGATCCAACGATTTGTCAAAACGCTGCCACCCGAGAGTCGTCGCCAACAGATACGACTCCCTGATTCGGACTGTATCGCAGAAGGCACCAAATGCCATCGTTGGTATTTCTGCAATCATCTGCCGAGGAGACGTTCCGGATGAAGTGACTTTCAGGGTAAATCAGAGTCTCCAGAAAAGATGCGAGGAGCTGGCTCACTTCTTTGTCGATTCCAACTGGAAGGCTGGTCGTCACTGGTTGTCGAAGGACAGGATCCACCTGAATCGATTCGGCGCATCTCAGTTTCTTGCCATAATCAATGGGTTTGTGCAACAATTATCTGCTGTTTGTTTTCTCAGTTCTATTTTGCCATCTGGCCCATTGAAATTTTTTTTACCTTCTCGAGACTTTTTTTCTCAGTGTCCATTCAGCTTAACTGGCAAACCTGCTCATGCAGTCAATCGGTTTTAAATTCTATTCCGTCAATCGCAGTAAATCGCAATTCCGCTCTGATACCTACTTGTTGTAGTTTTAAGGCTTTTTCGGTGCGTCTTGAATGACGCACCGAAATTCTTTAGCTTTCTAACATTTATCTGTGCATGCAATTTTTATTGATCTGAAAAAAGCGTTTGATTCTGTCCAACACCACTTGCTAATGCATAAATTCAGAGAGCTTCAGGCATCCCACCAATGCTTTGCATGCTGATCCACTCCTACCTCAATGGGCGCTCATCTGAAATTAAATATGATAATTCAACTTCTACCGAACATGTCAGCATAAACATTGGGGTACCTCAGGGGAGTGCACTTGGTCCTCTGTTATTCTTGATATACATGAACGACCTCGCTGAAGGGCTTAGAGGCAACTTAAGATTATATGCTGACGACATTGTTTTGTATAAGGACATCCACAATGACGAGGACACAGATCTCCTGAAACATGACCTAATTGCAATCAGTACATGGTGCTCCAAGTGGAAAATGTCAATAAATGTTGATAAGTGTGCATTCATCAAGTTCGCTCGAGGTGGGCATGCCTCCGCAAGCAATCCACACATCCGCACGACAACCTATGAGATATATTCAACCGCAATCCCTGAAACGAACTCTTTCAAGTATCTCGGAGTAATCATGTCATCAGAACTAAACTGGAATGAACAAATTAATTATGTTGTCTCAAAAGCTAAGAAATCGCTTGGAGTAATGATGAGAAATTTGAGGGACTCTTCTGAAACAGTTAAACTTAATGCATATATGACATCAGTGCTGCCCATATATACTTGAATATGCATGCAGTGTGTGGGATCCAATGCTGAAGTCACACATATGTAGAGATAATTGAAAAAGTTCAAAAACTGGCGATACGATTTATTACCAATGATTTCTCCCCATATTCTAGCATAAAATTTCGCGCAGAAAAACTTGGGCTCTCCTCCTTGGCCCTCAGAAGGAGTATCAGAAGGCTCACAATCATTAAGAGCATTCTCAAAGGGAAAGATCAAATAAAAATTCCAGATATGTTCAGGCCGCGTTCAGCAGCCAGGCGTAATGCTCATAATTTCGTGTTTGACTATCCTCTT